>JAFFST010053498.1:452615-464603 GCA_022414735.1 Noturus placidus
GAAACGTGGCAAAAGTTCGAACAGTTCAAGGGGGCCGAATACTTTCGCAAGGCACTGTATATATATTCTTAGACTTTTTTTATACAGTATATTATGTATGTATAAAATCTATACATATATAAAATGTATCACTCAGCGAGACCTACAAATATGTCTGAGTATTTGAGTATTTTGAATATTACAAAAAAAACTTGAATCAATATAATACAATATCACTTAGTCCTAATAGTGTACAAGTTTGAATAGATTGTGTTAATCTTTCTATTTCATAGAAACATCCTATTCTGCTTTCAGAGCCTGAACTATTGGTGTTAAGTGACAGAATATGGAATATGTTAAAAATTAATAGCCTTCCATTATGGCCTTACAAAAAACACTGATTTGGTCTGGGTGAAATTTAATATAAGCCACGATACTCCTGATTTTAGATGATAATAGAAGATACTAAGAGGATCACTGCCTGGAATGGTGGTAACAGAAAATTCAGGCATAATTATGCTAGTTTTAGACATAACTATGTTTTTAATCATGTTTAATTGTGTGGCAGGAAGAGGAAGCTGTGGGCAGTAGCATTCTGCAACTGTTGGTCAGCGACAGGGACACGCCTCAGAATGGACCTCCGTTTACTTTCTACATTGTCTCTGGAAATGAAGGCAGACACTTCCATGTAGACCAGGGGGGTCTTCTGTCTCTGTCCTCCTCACTTCGGAAGAAAGGAAAGTCTCAGCATGTACTCAAAATTCAGGTATTATGATGTTGAGTTAAAACTGATTTTGATGTATGGCAATTTTTAAAAACTCTCACTCACACCTCAGTAATTTTTGTGAGCAAAAAAAAAAAACCTCAAACTACCTATTGTAACGCTATTAATACAGGTTGTTGTCATATAATAGCTAATAGTTTGAATATCTTTGTAGGTCACTGACAGTGGCCACCCGCCTCTCTCCTCCATATGTGTAATTAAAATCAACGTTACAGAAGAGAGCAAGTTTGCTCCTACAGTGGCCCCACTGGATGTGTTCATTACTACAACAGAGCAAACCGTCTCCAGACGGGTAATTGGTAGGCTACACGCCTCTGACCAGGACCCCCAGGATGTTCTGAGTTACTTGCTAGAAACTACACACAATGGTCACTTCTCTATGGACTCTGTGGATGGAAAGATTGTAGCGGAGAAGGCGCTTTGGCCAGGCGTTTATTGTCTCAACGTGAGTGTGACAGATGGCAAATTCACTGTCCGTTCTGGAGTGCGAGTACATATATGGGCTGCATCTCAGCAGGAGCTTGATCAGGGTTTCTCCCTGCATTTGGCCGGCCTAAGTGCTGAGGAGTTTGTGTCGGAGTACTGGAGGATGCTCCAGCACAATCTGGACATACCCAAACTGGAGCTGCACATTGCTAGCCTGCAGCAGGAACAGCTGTCTCACAGCTCGGAGGTACAGGTCCTGCTGGTGTACAAAGCTCAGAACAACTCGGCTTGGCCTGTGGATGCCCAGCACCTAATGGCTGCATTGGAACGTGTTAATGGCTCTTTAGGAATGAGTATACTCAGAGTAAAGGGAAATGGATGTGTGGGGGATGGCTGCCCTCAACCAGGCTGCAGAAGTACCGTACTGATGAATGAGGAGAGGGTGAAGCATTACAGCACTACTCGGGCCAGTTTCTTCACTCCACATCACAGCTGGGAGAGCGTGTGCAGCTGTAATGGTAAGCAAAAAACCCTCCAACCGTTACAGTTTGATAATGTTCATTAGAGTGATTAGAATCATAATGAGCAATATTCATTCAGAGTCACCAATTTAAGTTCAAAAGATACGACAATGTTTACAGAGGAAAAGTTATTTATATTCCTTTCAATATGATATCCTCCCATCCTCCCATCAGAAGAGACAATAAAGAAGAAGAATTCAAATAAACAATAAAAATGCAACAATAAAAAAAGTATTATGTGTGTGGTAAATACATTAAATATTTACATTTTGTGCTAGTGACATGTAATAGTCAGTTTTGTCTGTGGTTGTATTTCATCACCATTATAGCCAAAGATTGTTTTGCAATGACATCACGACATAATCATGAGATGTATTTCTTTTTTTTATCATTTATCATCACTTTATCATTAGAAGTGTTTTCTGCTTAGGCCACTGGTTCATTTGCTAGGCTCTCAGCTAACTGGTAGCATTTTTGGATTCCACTAGCATTTTGCACTCTATGTATTTCAGACTCAGCTATGAGATTTGATGGACATGGGTATCTGAAATACCTTTTTGAGACTGAGGAGGAAAAACACACCTTTCACCTCTCTCTTCGTATCAAAACATCTGATGCTGAAGGCACAGTGATGACGACTAATGCCTCTGACTGGGGAACATTACAGGTATTACAGCTCACTAACAAAAGTCATTACAATACTCAAAGAAACTTCAGATTAGGGAAATCGATACATACGGCAACCAAGACAAGATAATAACAGGTGTCTTATAAGTGACTCTTGCCTGCTGAGTATAGTTTTCAAATGTCTTGTCCCACTTCATGGTGTTAATGTTTGTTTTTAAGGTGGTTATTTAAATCTCAAAAAGAAAATTAAGATGTAGATTAGCCTGACACTTATGTGGGCTCTGTCTCTAAATTCAATTGCCTGGTATATCAGTCAATCAAGCTTTCCCAGAATCCTTGTTATGGCTAAATTGAAATGAGTTTTTCTGTGGGTCCACTTCCTCTATCTAAAGTATTTATCTAGTGGGTCTGACAGTGTTTGGATATTGGATTACATGTAAGATAAAAAAAAAAGAGATTCCCACAGCTATGTATGTGAGAAAAGATTAACAATACCCAGAGCACTACTTGTTAAAACTATAACCTTTGCTTTAAAGTAATGTAAACTTACCCATAGGGACCCTCATATACAGATCATAATGAATCTTTATTTGACGTGGCTGGCAGAGGTCTCTGCATCTCTGACGTATGCTTCATGGTTTTGAATCCGAGCATGCTGGTTCTTATTAACCACAGAGTAATATGATCACAGTAATATTCATATTAATGTTTCTAATTGTGGAGACTTGGATTTAATAATGAGAAATTCACAAATAGCATTGGATGACAATATATTTGCCAGTTAATTATAATTTCCTATACCCATCCATAACAGAGGGAAGAAAAAGTGACATTTCTGTAGCTGTAATATTTATAGAAACTGACAGCTACAATATAATATCATTGAAACAAACATACAGTGAGGGAAAAAAGTATTTGATCCCCTGCTGATTTTGTACATTTGCCCACTAACAAAGAAATGATCAGTCTATAATTTTAATGTTAGGTTTATTTGAACAGTGAGAGACAGAATAACAACAAAAAAAAAAATCCAGAAAAACGCATGTCAAAAATGTTATAAATTGATTTGCATTTTAATGACGGAAATATGTATTTGACCTTTCTGCAAAACATGACTTAGTACTTGGTAATGACTTAGTAAATACTTTTTATTTTCAATGTCCTGGCTGAGGGAAGGAGGTTTTTTTGTTGTTATTCTGCCTCTCACTGTTCAAATAAACCTAACATTAAAATTATAGACTGATCATTTCTTTGTTAGTGGGCAAACATACAAAATCAGCAGGGCATCAAATACTTTTTTACCTCACTGTACTTCTGATGTCTTATAAACAATATATAAAATGAACAATGCATTTAAATGATTCAGTCAACTTAAAAAAGAGAGATGAATCTGTTGAATCATGTTTCTCTTTCTAAGTGGACTTCTGCAAATCAGGCGTATACAGTATCATACTCATGTGCTCCTACCCTGGTCTTGTAAATAATAATAAGAAAATCAGATGATTTTCAAAGCAAATTCTGGCTAATTATCTTCTTTGACTTCATCAATAAGATGTAATCAGATCCCTTTTTTTTTTTTTTTTTTTTTTTATCTCTCGCCAGTTGTCTAATAAGTTTTTTTTAAGTTACATCTTAAGTAGATTTAGTGTCATTTGTATTCATCCACACATGCACCAACAGCAGCAGCTTTCTCTCTTGCAACTTATAAACAATGTAAGACAAAGAGTGGAGTGCAAACTGTGACTGTATATAGACAAGTGGTCCTTAACATGAAAGTGATTCAGTAGCAGGTGGTCATGTGACAGTGATGCATTGAGGTGCACTGGCTGCTGGGAACTGTAGTCCATAGTTTCTTCTCTGATGTACACGACAATCTGGAAGATAATTTGGAAGTAAAACCTAAAAGCCCTTATACTGATGGTTGTCAGTGTCTTAAAGGTCAGAGACCAGTGTAATGAATAATTTTAGAATGAAATGTTGTATTCTAATTATGTATATTGTTGTGTTTTTTTTTGTTTTGTTTTTTTATTTTTAATATACCACATGTACTCCTGTTATTGGTGAAGGATGGCTTCTGTATACTTGGCCAATTTTCTGGAACAGTTGTTTTAATAAAATCAGGACAAGTTTTCTGGGTGTTCATATTTTCATAGACTAGGACACAAATCTTTTGTCTAATACAGATTATTTTTATGGATGGATGGATGGAACATGGAACAATTATTCTTGTTCTGGAAATTCAATGGGAGCTCAATGTTCCAAATCAAATAATAGTATGAAGATAAACAGTGTTGATGAAAATACAGTATTTAAAAAAGAAAACAATTTAAACTTTGTGCAGGTGGTGGAGAACAAGCTCCAATTCCTGTACAGCTGTGGGAATTTGCATCCTGGTGTCCTGCATCTAGCGCCACATTTGGTGGCTGATGGCCAGTGGCACGATGTCTCCCTGGAGGTCAAAGGAACTAACCTGAGGCTCACAATGGACCACATACACTCTATCTCTAGAGACCTGCAGGAACCTTGCAGGCTGACTCAGGCCCAAGGGGTCCTGATGCTTTCCAACGCCAGCCCTAATGCCAACTCTCCAGCCTTTAAGGGCTGTCTGGAGCGACTGTACTTTAACGGGAAAACTGTGAAAACAGACGAGGGCTCGCAGAGAAACCGACTCTTCGGAGAGTACCAATGTTGCAAAGAGGAAATCTGTGCCAGTAACCCTTGTGAGAATGGAGGTACTTGTCAGGAAAATTTTAACAGAGGTAAGGATAAAACTCATGACATGAATACAGTTATTGTGTAATAATACATGTTATTAACTGCCAAGATTTTATCTTTGTAGTTTGACTGATTGCTTGTGACTAATGTTCATTCTTGAATAAACCCATTATTTGTATTTCGTTGTGGTTGACTGCCATCTTTCACTTTGTTTTCCGTCAATTGATGAAAAGCTTTCTATCACTGATGCAGAATATTGGCTCTGCATATGCTTTGCAGTATTCTGCCTCACTTGTTACTTGTATGTCACTTTGGATAAAACTGTCTGCCAAATAATTAATATAAATGTAAGCATAGCCTGTATGTCTGTCTGTATCCAAATGAACCTCTAAATTACATCATTAGAATTATATTTATTAAGTTGGCTCTTTGTCTATATGACCATCAAACATGAAAATAAGCATTTAGTTTCTATGTGTGGTATTTCTAAGTATGGTGGTGATATAAGCCTGACATCTGTATTTAATGAAAAAGTATTGTCCCTTCTCCACCTGTTCTCGAGGTGTTATCTTTTTAAAATTTCTGTTCAGCAAATTTATAAGTATATTTGTATGCATGACACTATTTAATGCAACTCTATAGTAATGGAGCTTAGGATACACAGTAATAAACCCTAACCTATTTCCACTTCAAAAATGAGCAAGTACGGCTCAGTGATTTCCGTCGTCCATCTTTGAACTCAAGTGAAATAACTCCTTGTGGACTACGTTTGGATGATTGTGATTTTTTTTTTTTGTTCGCAGAGTTCAGCTGTATCTGTCCACTTCAGTTTATGGGCACACGCTGTGAGCTGATTAACCCTTGTGCATCTCAGCCTTGTGGCCATGGCAGCCTGTGTGTGCCAAAGATTGAAGCTTACATATGTAACTGCTCTGAACAAATTCCTGGAACCAGGTATGATGTGCATGTCGCAGAGCTGAAATCTAAAAAAAGTAAAGTAATAACAAAAAACCAAAACTGCTATAATTGCTAATTAGTTTTAGTTAGTTAGCATTGAAGTTCCACAGTAACAGAGTCAATACAACTTGCCAAAAAATTCTAATGAGCAAGAGTGAATTTGTGGCATTATATATGAATAAAGTCATAAGAAAAACTAACCCCATCATTCACACTATACTTAACTGATTATAACTTTTTATATAAGTTGGCTTGTATACATTTTAAATTGTGAAACTGTATGGCTCCCTTGTCTCTGTTAATGTACAGATGTGAGTGGATGAAGGAGGAATGCTCTAAAGACTCCTGTCTCAGTGGATTTAGCTGTATAATGGAAGACGGCTCCATCCTTTGCAACACTCTGCCTCTGGTATCAAGAGGAATTGGATATGTAGAGATTGCTGAAATCTGTGCTGGTGTGTTCAGCCTCATCCTTCTTGTTGCTGCTTTTGTGTGCGTTCGAAAACGCTACATCAATTACAAGAAGCACAAGCCGGTTTGCGTGCAAGACTCAAATGGTTACTTCCCGACGGGTCTGACCAAAACCATGCTGCGTGATGGAGGAGGCTCACCTCCTATGGAGATGAACACACTAATTGGGATGAACAACCTGGACCACAAGCTTTTCCGTTCTCTGAAGTCACGTGAGCAGAGGGAGATGAACCTCCGGAGCCACAAGGCTCAGGGCCCTGTAGTGTGCAGTGTAGCCCCTAACCTTCCTCATCCCCCATCATCTAACTCAGATAATGAGTCCATCAGAAAAAACAACTGGGATCCAAGCTATGAAGGTGAGTATGGAAGTGTTAACCAGTATCCAGTAATTAAGAGGGTGGGGAATTTGGTTGACTTTAATAAATGTATGTACTGGAGCTTTAAACAAGTTAAGTTCATCTTACTCTCCTCCCTGTTCTCAGTGTACCCTGCTGATCCAGACTATTTTGGGCGACCCACTGTGCAGGAATTCCCTCAATTTGACATTGTTGAGAGCACGTACCCCACTTTGCCCTCCACAGACTCTCGGCGGAACTCTCGTTTTGGGGGTTTCCCATTCCCACTGGAGCGCAATGAGCGCCGTGCCCCGTTACCACCCTGCTACAGCCATCAAAACCTGGATGACTTCCTGGGACCGGACGGCCTGCCACTGCCCAGCTCTCAGTGTCCTAACGAGTATACGGCCATCAGTTATTACCCCACGAATCACACACGCAGCATGGACAACGTCTCAGCTGGGTATAAACGGCTGAGTGTGCGGCTGAGTGTGGCCCAGCCCTCATACGCAGACTGTGGCTCCTCCACGCGCTCTGCTATAGCCACTCACTCTTCTCGAGGCTGTGCTGACTCAGACATGGTGGAGAGTGACTACGGCAGCTGTGAAGAGGTCATGTTCTAGCAAGCACATGTTTTCGAAAGACTCCCATCTGGACTGAGATTAAAGAGAAGACGACGAATTATAAATTTCAGGGAGATTCATGGTAGAGAGAAACTAATGAGTTATTTCCTGTTTAAAGCAGTCATATGTGAAGGTAATTCGCAGTTTTTAAACTGCAAATCCATGGTACAAGTTGCTACACTACGTTTATATGTTTGCTCATTGTGCAACATTTGCAAATTGTTATTCACGCAATAACTTTATGGTCTACAGATATCAACTATGAATTCATAGTTGTTAACTATAGTTGGATTGTGCACATGATCCTTGTAGTCACAATCACAGTAGTAGATTTTTCAAACTGACTTAAGATTCATGAAATTAATCAGTTAACAATCACATGAATGTATTTTCTTACAATAAATATTTGACAGGAAATAACTTCAAAAAAAAATATTACAGAGGCACTAAATCTCCCTGTAGTGAACAGTATTATTATTTTTCAAGTAAACTGAACAACAATTGCTTGTAAATGGTCAACCAAGAATATCAAATATTGTTCTTCTGTGCTGTTTTGGGAAGATGGCAGCTGTGTAGATATGCAGAGTATCCATCCCTTTAAATGCTTCATCGTGGTTGGTGTTTACAGTTTCATTCATGTACTGATATGTAGTATATGTTGCATGACTTTATAAAGAAGTCAAAAAAGAGGTTTTAAGCCGCATCTTTTGGTGTTTGAGCTGATAAATACTCCTTCTGTGTGTTGCATTTGCTTTAATCCTTATTTAGCACCAGAAAGAGAGCGGTCGCATATTATGTCCAAATTTTAAAACATGGCACCAAAATTAATGATTTGTTATTCGTCATCATGTTATAAATTGCACGCTTTCTTTTTGTTGGTGAGACATAAATCTGAGAGCATGTTTGGCTTCATGTGTGCTTGCACTAAACAACAGACTAAATTTTTTAGGGGTCTGCAAATAAAAATAAAAGTTATTTAGATATTATTTTGAAATAAATACAGGTATGTACAGATACAGAGGATATTAAATACCTTTGAGTTATCCAAGCTTTTCCCCATGCTGTACATAACTAAGAATTCAGTTAGTAAGAATATTCCCTGTTCTTAAAGCCATATAACTAGTGCTTGATTGCATTATTACCGTTTTCCTCGGAGCATGCTGAAGCACTTGATATTACCATGTGATTGGTGGATTGAAGCGGTGTAGTTAGGCATTTGTCACCTTTTACCTGTTGGAAAAAGGGCCACCTTAAATTGAATACAAATTGTGAGGAACATTTTGTTGTTGTTGTAAAAAGGAGATTACATTTATGTAGACTGAAGATAAGGCTGGTCCTTGGATATTTACATATATTGTAGAAATATTCTATATATCAAAATAGATTCCAAATGCTGAGTCTATTTGTGCATTCTTCACAAGCACACAAGAAGTGCTATGTGAATAGTTATCAGTTCTATGCAGTATTTTTGAATGTGAAAACATGCACTGTCTTGTTTCCCCTAATGTTGCCAATGTGAAGAGATTTATGATCAAATTAAAATTAAACATTAAAACCATTAATATGCAACCTAGTTAAACAACTACCATGCATTCCTGCCTACTGGTCTCTTCTATGTCATTGGTGGAGTGTGAAAGTGTATAATACTGATCCTGCTATTTAACAATTCTGTTACTTTTTCAATCTTGTCACTGCTTTGTGTTTATGGTTCTATATCTGCCAACTTGTTTACATGTGTAATGTCATCAGTAGGGATTAGCAGCCCAGTACAGAATCACTGGGTTTAGACTCTGTGATGTGGACATGTGGGAATCGTACTAAAGCTGTACACACACAGCTACACGCTCATTGCATGTCCTATTCTCTGCTACTGATCGCTACATCGTTGTGGTGAATTGTGTGTAGTGTTTGGACACAAATAAAGTGTTCTTGCCCTGTTGTTTATGGCAGCTCTGTCAGTTCAGTTGGCTACAAAGCCGTTGTTGTATATACAGTGAGTGCAGTGGTTCAGTGAGTTCAAGAAAGAATGTATGCTTTTGTATTTTCAAAATTCAATGTGGGACGAATCCCATGTTTTAAATCTGTTCCTCTGTGAGAGAATAATTTCCTTTAGGTTTTCATCATCACTGGAAATGAAATAGTGCTATATGAATAAATGTCCATGTTTAATTAATGTGTTGTCAAAAGTTGTCCTTGATTCCATTTTTTCCTATTTAATCCTGGTGATTCCAAGTAATATGTCTCATGCACAGTAGCCTGTAAGTGCACAACAAACCAAAAACACAACCACAAAAGACAAATATGACAGAAAAAACAAAAACACAACAGCAAACAGTTAGGACAGTCAGGGCTCAATGGTTAAGACAATTGGTTACTGATCAGAAGTTGGGGGTTTAAACCTCAGCACTGCCAAGCTGCCACTGTTGGATCCTTGAGCAAGGCCCTTAACACTCTCTGCTCCAGGGATGCTGTATCATGGCTGACTCGTCGTGCTGACCCCTGCTTACTAACAAGAAAATAATTTCACAGTGCTGTAATGTATATGTCACAAATTTTAAAATCACAAAACACATCAGAAAAACCAAAAACACCATAGCAAAGCTATACAGCCCCTGAATTAAACTGTGCAAAAAATTAAATAAATAATTTTTGCATGTGCACCTGAAACTTTTTGTGTTACAGTTTCAGTTACAGTTTGTGTAGCTCTCTTCCGATTCCATCATTGCCATCATGCATTAACAGATAAAGAAATTGAGAGCATGAATGCACATGAATTTATAGTGATATATTTTAAACTTGGTCTTCAATACAAAGAAATTACAGGTGTATCTCAAAAAATTTGAATATTGTGGAAAAGTAAATTTTTCTGTAATTTAATTCAAAATGTGGAACTTTAATATGTTCCAGATTCATCACACATAAAGTGAAATATGTCAAGCTTTTTTTGTTTTAATCTTGATGATTATACCTTACAGCTCATGGAAATCAAAAATCCAGCATCTCAAAATATTAGAATAATCGAATTTATAATACAGAAGTTGTTGACCTGAGAAGAGCTCTAATCAGCTATTTAACTCAACACACCCACAAAGGTTTCCTGAGCCTTTAATCTCACAGTCTGGTACAGTACACAACCACAATCATGGGGAAGGTGAGAGTAAGTTTGTATTTCATTTGGAAATCAAGGTCCCAGAGTCTGAAGGAAGAGTGGAGAGACACAGAATCCAAGCTGCTTGAAGTCCAGTGTGAAGTTTCCACAGTCAGTGATGATTTGGGGAGCCATGTCATCTGCTGGTGTTGGTCTACTGTGTTTTCTCAGGTTGAGAGTTAATGCAGCGTCTACTTGGCGATTTTAGAGCACTTCATGCTTCCATCTGCTGACAAGCTTTATGGAGATGCTGACTTGGCACCTGCCACACACAAACACACACAAATCCAGTGAGCACATCCTTTCAAACTTCTGATCATGTAAAATCAGCTGCTGAACATACATGGTGGAAAGTGCTTACTGCCCTCTTCCACAAACATGAGCTCACAAATTGGCTAATGTTGCTCTGATTGACAGGGAAAAGAGTAACACCGTCCCTCCCACCCAAACAACACAGCCACTTTTGCTTGGTTGGATTCCAAGCCTGAATCCCAACAGCGAATTTTCACTCAGGAGCCCCATTGGCTCCATCTTTAACATTAATAAATAAATTAACCTTGAATTACATTTAAACTCTACTCCATTTAACTAACAGAATAATGTTTGGCAAACTTCTAATGCAATTTATTTCATTCATTCTGTCAGTACAGTCATGCAGCAGTAAATTATATGCGGTGAAACTCAACAAGTAAACTCAGTGTCCTATGGCATAATTGTGACTCATAGCAAGGTCATATGCCACATTAAAGTACACCAATTCAATTCAATTCAATTCAATTTTATTTGTATAGCACTTTTTACAACAGACATTGTCTCAAATTAGCTTTACAGGAATAAAAACACAGTATACACACAGTAAAAGTGAGAAATTATCCCAACTGAACCAATTCTCTCCAACAACTGACCTGTCACTCATGGCTTTATAATAAACTCTATTGCTGAACTCTTTACAGCCTACCTCAGTGAACAGAACTGCAGTACATCCTTTCTGAAGGCCTGTTCACACCGAGACGTTTTTTTGCTGCACGTTAAACTGTCCATTTAATGCCCCAATGGCTGTCAATGGGAGTGTTCACACCCAAAAAAGAAGCCAAAGAAGAAGATGCAAGCAAGTAACAAGATGAATGTTGAGCAGCTGGTGTCTTTGGTGTCTGAACACCAAGAACTTTAGATAACAAGAATGTTGATAAGAGGGAGTTGTTGTGGCAAGGGATTCCCGACCAAATAGGATTCAATGGTGAAAATGTTCATAGATACTAAAATGTATGCATGTATGTATAATATACAGTGCATCTGGAAAGTATTCAGCACTTCACTTTTTCCACATTTTGTTATGTTACAGCCTTATTCCAAAATAGATTAAATTCATTATTTTCCTCAAAATTCTACAAACAATACCCCA
>JAFFST010053498.1:500134-515266 GCA_022414735.1 Noturus placidus
AGGGCCATGATGGTTTGGATTTTTTTTCACCTTTAATAATAAACACCTTCATTTACAAATTGCATTTTGTGTTTACTTGTGTTGTCCTTGACTATTGTTTAAATTGGTTTGATGTTCCGAAACACTTAAGTGTGACAAACATGCAAAGGAACAGGAAATGAGGAAGGGGGCAAACACTTTTTCACACCACTGTAAGTCCAAAGTGCTTTAATACTGTCTTTTACAGTCTAATAAAGCATGCCCCCCCGACTTTGCACATAAAACATGTTGAGGCAGGAAATGATGTTATTACACTTACAAGGCACCACAAATGCAGCACTAGCCAGATAGCTACATAGAGAAGTGTTTTATTTGATCTTTGGTAGTACTTTCACTCTAACAAATTTACAGTTTACAGTATAAAGAATTGTTTTCCATTGTGCCTAAAGTCATTCAAGTGATATATGTCTATCTATTTGTCCTTTCAGACTTATTTATCCAAACAGATAAAATACAGTACATTTACATGGACAACAATTGTCCAATATTAACCCAATTAAGACAATACCATGATTAAGAAATTACCATGTAAACAGCGATGTCTGATTACCTTAATCCGTCTAAAGGCATACTCGAAGTAAACACAAATCGAATTAAGACATGTGGAGTATTCCTATTTAAGTCGCATTATAGACACATTATGTACACACCTTAATCTCACTTAACATTGTGTGAGAGTTTTTGCTGCATTTTGCGACAGTACACACACATACATGGCAGTGTTCAACCGTATGATGGAAATCAAGAGAGCACGGCTGCATCTAAAACCTGTTACGTTTTGGTAGTGGAGATGAATGCAAGCGCAGATTTTGAAGATTTTGAAGAGCTGCATGCAAGGTGCTAGCTTGCCATCGGGGGCAACTTAGGGTTCAGTGTCTTGCCCAAGGACACTTCGGAATGGGATCACCCGGGCCGGGATTCGAACCACCAACCCTACGATTAGTGGATTAGTGGACAACCCGCTCTACTGACTGAGCCACAGCAGCCCTGATTTAATATATAACATAACAACAAAACAACCAAACAAAGACACTAAGACTGATATACATAAGCACTGTGGCATGAAACAAACACTCAGGCTAAACACAAACACCGTGACACAGAGGCGTGAGTCTAAACAACGAAAGACAAGGACTACATGAAAACAGGGACTATATATATATATATATACACACACACACACACACACACACACACACACACACACACACACACATACACCAGTGCTCATTAACCACAACGTGAAACAGGTGCAGGAAGACATGTGACTTCGGGTGAGCAGTGGCTGCTGGGACATGGAGTGTACCGGCAAACTGGGGTGGAGACAAACACAGAAACGTAAACACAGTCCACGTGTTGAGAACTGTCATTGCTCTCTGCTTCCGGCAGAGCAAAGGTGCAGTACCTGTGTACAGCCACCAGGGGAAGCCGTGACAAAACCACGTACTTACCTACTATATAGTAGACGAAATACATGGTAAACATGTGGCTTCGGACACAGACCACAGCTTCAAGCAATCATCTATTTGCACGTACAACATGACCAATAATGAACTGCACTTGAAGCTTTCATGAAATTAAAAATGAAAACAAAGACGAACGTTAGGTTGATACTTGAAATTCTGGAGGGAACATCAGATGGCATGGCATGAGGATGTATTGACGTGTGCTGTTAATCGCTCTGTTCTAGAACATGTAAAACGGGAACATTAAAGGAATATTCAAAAAGCAATAATTAAAGTACTGCTTTCAATGTAAATGTAGTCATTGTCAGACTTTTGCAGGAGTGTCTATTGTATATTTACAATCAATGCTGTAAGGACAAGGCATAATGTGAAGAACAGCCAAAGTAGTTTTTGTAGCAGTTTGTTTATAGGATATGGGTCAATGAACATGCTGTACAGCAATGACACACTGATGGCCAGTCTCCAATAACACCACAGCATGTGCATCATCACAGAAATGTAAGAGACAACTTTCAACAAATGCAAATCCTATAGCTCATCGGGAGACAGAACAGATGCACTAAAACTGTACTTCTTGGGTCAAAGCGGTTAATCTATGCTGAAACTTATGCCATACCATTCTCTTATTTTAAAGGCAGGTCAGGCGTAGAGCACAGAATATTGAAACCGGAGAAAGTCCGCTCTAATTCAAGTCCCCAACACTTTGAAAGCTCTCGAGTCACAGGGCCATGGTCATGAAGTAATTGAATAACAAGGTGATTGAAAGGCAGTTCTCATGAAAGCACTTAAAACTATTAATCTTATTAATATTAACAGGCAAAAGTATGTTGACACCTGACCATCATACACATATATTCCTGAGGAGCATCCCATTCCAAAACCATGGTCAATAATGTGGAGGTGGTTCCCCCTTTGCTGCAGGATTTCCTTTTAGAGATTATGAAATGTTGCTGTGGGCATTTACGCACATACAGCCAAAAGAGCATTAGTGAAGTCAGGCACTGATGTCAGGCAAGAAGGCCTGGCATGCAATCTGTGTTACAGTTCATCCCAAAGGGTTGAGGTCAGGGCTCTGTGCAGGACAGAGTTCTTCCACTCCAACCATGGCAAGCCATGTCATTTATGGACGTCACTTTGTCCTGCTGGAACAGGTTTGGTCCCATTAGATCCAATGAAAGTAAATTGTAATGCTACAGCATACAAATACGTTCTATACAATTGTGCGCTTCTAATGCTGTGATAACAGTTTGTGGTAAAAACGCATACGAGCGTGATGGGCAGGTGTCCGCAGACGCTTGGATATATAGCACTGCTAAATTGAATTCTCGATTCTGAATAATCAGGTGAGGATTCATTTTTATGCATTGTTGCTGCTTCAGAGTTTCAGGGTGCTCTGGTTTGTCTGGTTTCCTCTCACTTTTCAAAAACATGTAGGTGGATAAGCTATGCTAAACTGCTCATATGTGTAAATGAGTGTGTGAAAGTGTGTGAGCATAGTGCCATGCAATGGATTAGCATCACAGGGTGCCACCTCCTGCTCACTGTTCCAGGGGTAAGACTCAAGATCCACCATGACCCTGACCAAGATAAAGCAGTTACTGATGATGAAACTATTAATTTATACTGTATATCAGTACAGGAGTTCTATTACAATAGTTGTTTAAAATATTATACATTCTTTAGAGGTGGACATGGTGGCTTATTTGTTAGCATTAAATGTTAAAATATAAACTAAAATTGCATGCTATTTATACTAGAAGAAAAGCTGAATAATACATCTGGTCATAGGCGCGTAAGCAAACATCACAGTAAACAAGCATCAAAGCTGGTACACTCAGTCCACTTAGAAAGACAGATTAATGTGTGTGGCTTCTTGAATATGTAAATTTTATTTGAATACAGAGCACTCAGCTGCTTCCTGGAAGTCGCGATCACAAATCATAATTACAATGACTGTAAAGTGTTTAAATGAAATAGTCTGTAAATCAAAACTCACAGAACAGAAACAATGTTTATGTCTTTCAATGCCTTAGTGCTTCCTTGTCAAAATAAATTTATGACACAGATATTGCAGCTTCATTGAGATTTTATCAACATGTTCTTTTGGTACATTATTCTTCCTCTGTATGTCGCTTTGCCATGATATCACCTCAGGTGGAACAATCATGGAGGGGTAATCAACTTGTCAAACAACTATTCTGAAGTTGAATGATAACACAGCTATGGAAACGAGTTTCTTCCTGGTCATTGTTTACAGAAGGAACACAATGAATTTGCTTTGCTAAATCATTTGATACACATTTACTGAAATACTAGCACCAGGGAACATAAATTACACACCATCAATCTAATGTATGAAAATCTTGGCATACACTAATAAACTCACCTTTAACAGAAGTATAAGAAATAATATTAGCTAAATTATTAAAATTAATACTATGCTTACCACTCAACATTGTAGATGGTGGAAGTGGATTGTGCCAAGTTCTCAGACCTATATGTCTATGAGTGTGAGTATCTATGCCCAGAATACTAGCCATGATTTTTTATTACTTTGATTGGCTTTATAGTGCCTTCAAATATTAAAATCCTAGGGCAGAGCCACTTCAGAATGCACCAGAATTCATTGCATTGCACAATGCTATCCTGCAGGTATATACGTAATGATGATGATGCATGACAAATGATGCCATGATGATGGTGATGACAAATGATGCCATGAAAGAACTGCAGATAAATTAGTGACTGAATCTGAAGACAACAAGCAGACAGAAAACTACTATATCAGTCAGTTTTGTCTAAGGAGTTTTACCGCCATATTCGACTCATCATCCTGCATGTTTTAAATGTGACCAGTTCATTCTGAGCTCATGGACAGCTGAAATGTTTATCAAATGTTACAGTAATTAGTTTTACTTGCCAATAAAAATGGAGCATACACAATTTAATGAAAACATCTTTTCTCCATCAGCTGAGAAACCAAATAATTCTCAAAAATAAAGAGTCCATCAAAGCACTAAGGCTGAAATGCCTCAGCTCAAGCCACTACAGAGCCTGACTGAGTAATAGAAAAAAAATCAATCTGCTTCAACAAAATAAATTTTTAATGAACTTGCAACTAGAAACATAAAATAAAATGAGACAAAATATTCCATCAGGGAGTCATTTTGCCTTCCTTGATGCTATTGAAAATATTTTAGGCCAAAATCAAGAAAATAAATGAGTAGTAGATAACTAAAGAAACTGGAGAAAAAAAGAAAGAAAAAAAAAACACCAATATTTGTCGAAAATCATCTGCTGTCTGTATTTTTAAAATCACTCCATTTCGTTCACCCCTAAGTACTCCACTCCGTTTATAGAGAGGGACAAATAAATTGAGTGCTTTAAAAATGGACTTCAGCTGGAGATGGAATTTAAAAAATATTTTCAACATTTAGTCATGACATAGTTGGGCAGGATTCTTGTTCCTCAAACAGCCTACTCTGCTCCACATATAGCAACACTAATGACCTCCGACTACACCAACTCTCATCTACACACCAGTGTCCTCACCAATCGTTGCAGCTTCAGAAACACAACCCTGCTTCAGCCACACTGACCTGCTCAACTACACACCAACACTCTCATCTCCATCCACTCCAACAATCTCAGTTACATACCAACACTCTCAAATCCATTCCAAAAAACACTCTCAGCTACATAACACTCAACACCATTCACACCAACACTCAGCTACACACAAACTTTCATCTCAAGCCACACCAACCCTCTCAGCTCTAGCAACATCAAGTTCTCCAGTTACAACCACACTAATACTCTCAGCTACACACCAACCCTCGTGGCTCCAGACACCAACACTCTTAGATGCACATCAACAATTACAGCTACATCTGCAACCAGATCTTTCATGTCTAGCCATACTAACCCTCTCAGCTACAACCACACAACACTCTTAACAACTGTACTAGGGGTCGACCAATAGTGGATTTTACAAATACCTAATTGGGCAGTACCTGCCAATAACTCAACTGTTTTTAAAGTTGATACTGAATGAAAACAACACTAAAAAGTAAAATATTGCTGAACTTACAAAAATAAAAATTACACAAAAAAACAGTACTGACTGTATCATGAAAATGTATTGCACTTTTTAAATGAAATAA
Organism: Noturus placidus; assembly: GCA_022414735.1. Lineage (NCBI taxonomy): Eukaryota > Metazoa > Chordata > Actinopteri > Siluriformes > Ictaluridae > Noturus > Noturus placidus. Next base: position 505,803 of record JAFFST010053498.1, read on the forward strand.
ATATATAATATCCATTAATAAATCAAAGTAAATAAAATGTATTTATACACAAACTGAACCAAAAAGTAACAATACAAATAACAAAAATAGAGACATCCAAAAATAACATTTAAAATAACACGACAAAATTTGTCAGCGATTTTTCATTTCGCCTCTAGAGACCACACTCGTACTGAATAATGACAGTGGACCCTTCTTAGCCGCTCTCTCAATGGACGCAACCATCGACGCAACCATCGCAACTATCATTGTGGATTTTTTGCAGATGACCGATATTTCCAGCAATGGTCATCGGTGCCGATTAATTTGTAAAACCGATCAATCGGTCGACCTCTATTAACTACACATCAATGTTCTCAGCAATATTGACACCAACTCCATCATCTTCAGCTATATTAACCCTCTCAGCTTCAGCCACAGCAATTGTCTCTGTACCTGTGACCTTCACTATTCTCACCTGTGAAAACAGATGTTAATGTCCAAGAATCATGACATGACCAGGCCACAATTAGCCAAGCAAATGAGCGCTAAAACACTTTTCAGCATCCAAAGGGGATGCATAAACAATGAAAAGTAAATATTGAAATTATAAGATGAAATTACACTATAATGAAAAAATAAATTATACTCTGGTAGATCCATCCTTGCAAAGTAACTGCAGCAATCAAATAATTCTATAATAATTACATAACTGATGCATGTGTAATTTTGTTACTTTTTGTTTTTTGTTTTTAACGTTCTTGTAATCTCATACATTTCAACTTGTTTAACTTCTTGCTTGACTATTTCATAGCTCTTGCTGTTTTAATAAAACTTTTCTGTGACTTTTTATTATTTGATCATTCCAAATAACATGTTCCTCCTCTACAAGAGATAACTTCTATGTAACATAGCACAGCACAAGCACCTGCTTCACCTACATTCCTGGATGGTTCTACTGTTGTGTTTGTCTATGAAGTGGTAAACACGTTACACTCTTCATATTCTAATAACCAGCTTCTTTACCTCCATGCACCTGAATAAGTACAAAGCACTTGTCTGGGATTTAAATAATTATAGTAGCAACCCTTACTGTTACAATCATTCCTCGATTTCCACAGGTAGGTGTTTTATTTTCAAAGATTGTGGCATCAAACCCCACAGGATTTTTGATTTTTGACAGGTCTTATTTTGTTGTTCAGGCTGTGATGGGAATGTGTACACAATGACCAAGCAAGTGCTTTTATTACTCTGCACACAGTAGACTTGTGAACCCAACAGAGTGGAATAGAGTCACCCACTAGGGTTGACAAAACAAAGCATCTCAATTCCTGATGCACTTGTGAAAACAGTCAATACTTTGTGCTACCTCTCTTTGCAAAGATAACAGCTCTGAGTCTTCTCCTATAATGCCTGATGAGGTTGGAGAATATGTGGCAAGGGGATATGAGACCATTCCTCCATACAGAAACTCTGCAGATCCTTCAAATTTCTAACTGAGTTCTTAAAATGCATCAGAGAATAGTGATTATTATAACTGGATTGAGTGGTGTACAAAAGCTGTATGCAGTTGTTTGGTGACAAATAAAGACTTCTACAGAAACCGCAACAGCATTTGTCTTTTGGCATTTCAGTTGGGGTCTGAAGTTAGCTAGACAGCTAATGATACCTTTTTTATATGCTGTTGATAATCAAGGTGGCGTTCACTTCAACATAGCTTACTTGCAAAGTTTACATAAGAATGATAAGAAAAATAGAACGTTTTTCACTTAGTTGTGTCAATAGATATGAAAAAGTAATTTGTAAAAATTGCTCAAGTAGTTTTTTTACCAAACGACTTGTTAACTTGAGTAATTTTCTTGATGAATACTTTGACTTAAATTAATAATGAGACTAGAGTACTAACACTTTTACTCAAGTCCGTGTGTTTTGTAGTCTTTCAATCATTTATTTTTAGGGACTCAATTTAGTTGAAACTTTTAAATGTCACTCTATATTCTCCAACTGTTCTATCTCGATTTTTGTCTGATCTTTAGAGTCATTTTGCGACTTTTGAGTTATTAATTATCAGTAGACTTTAAAATTGACATTTTAATATTTTGACATAAAAAAAATTACAAATTTGAATGAGATTCACCATGGAGCATCTCCAGCACTGAAATCTATTTACACACACATGGAAAAATGGATTTTAGTAAGTGAAATGTAAAACTGCCCACTTGTACATTAGAAATCATTCAAAATTAAGACAGTAAATCAAATATGGATGGAAATACAAGCCATCATTATCTGCTTTCTATTAAAATTCCACTGTATGCCAATTACGCCCTTGCTTAATTGGTTCTAAGTCTGTAACATCCTGCTCCAAATTTAGGCATGGTTTATAGTATGCCCAGAGTTTGTACACACACGTTTGTCTTCCATTGACATTATTGTTAATGAAGCTAATTTAGGTCATGCCCTAACCTCTAAAACCAAATTAAAACTTTGTGGCTTTTTTAATGCTTATCGAAATGCCCCACCCCCCACAATGTCAAAACTCTCAGATATTCCAATCAATGTAGAGACTTTTGGTCCCTACCAAGATATAAAAACATACAAATGTCCAACACAGAAGTGTGCATCTTGTGACTAGTGCATAATCTGATAGAAGATGTATTTCAGGGATGTTCATCTGTTTTTATCTGGCATTCTCACAGACTATATTTTCAGTCATCTGCTTTAGTTCCACACATGGCTGAATAGCACGCAGTCGTGCTGAAGGGAAAAATCTACTGGAGGCAAGTCAAACAGCTTCAGGGCAAACAACACACCATGTTCCAGGTGCTCAGCAGTCACTGTTCTGCCAAGGGTGACAGCAGAATCCAGGACAAAGTACATGACAAAAGGGGGCACGGGCAATGATCCCTCCACTTTCCATCAACAGAATACACATACACACAGGTTTACCTGAGCCAAGACCACTTCTTCCTATAGGGAGAATGCATTCTGCAACAATAGAAATTTTGCTAATTTTGTCAACAACAATTAACATGAAACATGTTTGTCAACAACCTTTTGTCTCAGGGAGTTTTTCCACTACAATCTCTGGCTTGCTCATTAGGTATTCATCTGGATTTATGTAAAGCTGCTTTGTGACAATGTGTATTACATGTTCCAAGTTTTATACAGCGACAGTTTAACTGGCAGTGATTATTTGTCCGTGAACCATCAATTCCTAAACACAACTGCAAGCAAGGAACCAACACAACACTCTTTGAACATTTACATTTTAGTCAAGTGATAAATGTTCAGTTTAACCATGTGCTGCAAAGACTATGACAGCTGGAACATGAAGCTTACACCATCACTTTATTACAGGCAAAAAATTAAAACTCATGCATGTGACATGCACTATGGAAAAGGACAGTCAACTCTCCAACTCCCAAAAGCATCAATTACACTGCCTCGTTTTCTTTTAGTGAAGCATGCATATCACTTTGTGAATATACAATTACATATGAATAACACAATACTATGTAATTACATTTATACCAAAAGAAGTGAACGCAAGTTTTCAATAAACAAACAAAATATACAATGAGAAAGAAGAAATACACTGAAATGGAAAACTGTGAACTCAGTAGCGAAGATTTTAGATGGTCCTCAAATAAACAGCACTCTGTTATCATTTTTATTAGCTTCCTTTTCACTAATGATAGTTTATGAACGCGCTGCCGGAGTTTTTGTTTACTCTCCACAAGTTTATTGTCTCGTTGTATATTTTTGTTTGTCTCTTGAAAAGTTATATTGTTTTGGCACAAATTTAATTCCATACAATACTGATTTTGCGGTAGAACAAACTGCAAATAAATAATACAAAAAGGTGGACTATTTATACAATAACAAAATAGAATAATTTTTTCCAATTGTTAAGGCTAAATTGCATGTCCTTGTGAGTTACCAATAAAATATATGAGGTTAGAACAAAAAATGAAAAGAAAAAAAACAAAAAGGGACCCATCTACAAATTATTTGGAATTGGTTACTTCCAACTCCCATAGAGACTTAGAGAACAAACAAAAACCTTGAGAATTGAATGTGTTGCAGGAGTGAGCTTTATAGGAGCAAAACTGATCATTGCAGTATTTTCTTTTGTGCATTTTCTTAATATTATTGCTAAAATTGCATAACAGATTTTATCCACCTACAAAAACCATGTACTTAAAAAGTCAAAATGGGTTTCAATTGCATTGTTAGTTAAGTCAAGTGGCAACTATACTGCTACCACTGAATAAGCCAGTCCCATTTCCATGTCTTTAAAAAAAATACTGTTCTATTGCTCTGCACAGTTACAGCTCGACCCAGGCTCTGATTTTCCTTTAGTATACACATGCAATCTTTTGAGGTGGGAACGGAGCTCCAGGTCCACACACCAGATGAAGCCCTGTGGCTTTTTTCAGCAGATCTGAGGTTCCTGCAGAACATACCAGAATACTTTTCCTCCGCCCTCTCTCATCTCCCTAATGAAAAAAAAGGCAGCTCAAAGCAGCCCTCTCCAATGATTAATTCAGTGGAGAGTCTTTGGTGTTTGACGCTGGATTCGGACTTTGCTGAGTCTAACAAATGAGCAGTGATGTTATTAGACTGTGAATATTCACACATATGATGAGGGATTTTTCCCCCTTTTATTCTGTGTGGAAGGTTTTTAATGACGAACCATTCCGGAGGGTATACAAGATATTAAAAGTTTAGTTTAAGGAATAGAAAAAAAATATATTAAGTGCAGTTTCTAAGTAGTTTTTCTACTGTTTTGGCTCTGTAATATGTGGAGTTTGCATATTCTCCCCTGCTTGGGGGTTTCCTCCAGAGATTCCGGTTTCCTCCCCCAGTTCAATGACTTGCGTTAAAGGTTGTTTGGCATGTCCAAATTGTCTGTAGTGTGTGAATGTATGTGTGATTGTGCCCTGTGATTGGTTGGCACCATGTACAGGGTGTCCCCCACCTTGTGCCCAGAGTTCTCAGGGATAGGCTCCAGGCTCCCCCACGACCCTGTGTATTGTAGGATAAGCGTATGGAAAATGCATAGATGGATGGATAAAGCTGTCTCTCCTTTACACAGTCACCACGATTCTACATCACTATCCAACTTCAGTATGAATATAGTAACAGGGCTTCACCATTGTTCATTAGTGTTGTCTGTGAGATCCTTTCCCATCCTTTAAATATTTAAACAGGACCACTTCTGATGAAAATGAATATCTTTACTAACTTCATTGTTAATAATAATTTATTATTTATTACACTACATATGCACTGCTTTTATTTTGCAGGTAGTGATAACATCAATATGTATTCATAAAATGATACCATTGGTAATTTGTTTCATCTAGTGATATGTTCAATTTAATCCTTTAGAATGTCATAGCATTTATGACCTACTCAAGTACATATGTACTTTATATAAACTTACCAAGTTACATTCAGTTCTCTCCTCCATATTTTTTTCTGTGGCTGAAAATCAAACAGGGAGCACTGGGTGTACAAAACTAGTATGTTAGTTCAGAGGAAGTGCACTGTATTTAAATGGAAACATTTCAATTAAATGTAGATGTAACCCAGTGACAATACAGGGTTCCAATAACTTAAACTTGTATTAAAATAGCTTTAGGAAAATCAGCCAATCAGGACCGATAGTCCTGCATCCAGCTGAAAATGTAATATTCCTTTAGGAAAATCAGCCAATCAGGAGCGATAGTCCCACTTCCAGCTGAACATGATTGACAGGTCATGACACAATTGAGTCATCCTGTGAGACCGCGTGTATTTGTGTGTGTGAGAAAGATAGAGGAGACGCACGTGATTTTGGCGATTGGAGAAAATAAGAAAATTATAGAATTAAAGTGAACAAAGTGATAGAAATGCGCATATTAGCAAGCTAAAGCAACACCACAGAAGCGAAAATAAAAAGAGGAGCGACGGGGAGTTGGAAAAATATCACCTCTATTTGTCTCGGGAAGCTAGTGAACTGCTGATGCTAATATGCTAACGGTGTGTATTAAGAGAAGGACGGCTATGATTGGCATGTCTAAAGTGTCCATAGTGTATGAATGTGAGTGTGTATGTGATTGTGTCCTGCGATGGACTGGCACTCTGTCCAGGGTGTACCCCGCCTTGTGCCCGATGCCTCCTGGGATAGGCTCCAGGTTCCCCCGTGACCCTGAAAAGGAGTAAGCGGTTGAAGATGAATGGATGGATGGATAGTCACGGCTAGCGCCGTGGAAATCGATTGCTCACCGTAATACAAGGGTTTAATTTCAAATAACAACTGAAATAGTACGCTGATATTTAAGTTACCTGAGCACAGCAGCCCTTTGCTCAATTACGTTGTTTTAAAGGATATCTAGGTGAATTATATAGCAATCCTATTGGACGGAAAGTTGTGAAAAGTATGCTATATGGTTTTCTATGATGATTTTACTTTAATGTTGTGTGTAGAACTGTTAAACCTTAATGTTTAAATTCTACTGTGGGTAAACATTTTGTTCTGTTAACTCGAGTAGAGACTGTACTACCTACAATTCCTAATACAGGATAAGAGTAGCCGGATGCAATTTTGGTTGATTTATCATTAGCTATTATTGAAAGCTGTATGAGATTGTACATGTTATATGCTGAGTACTGTAGATATATTTAGACATTGAATTGAGATTTGATGTTGATCTGAAGTGTGATAAATAGGCCTAAATATGTAATTATTGAGTGTTATGAAGTATGTGATGCTTAATGTTACAAGATTGTTATGCTTTGGTATAATTGTTGTACAACATATAAAAAGATGAAACCTGTCTGCAAAAATAAAACAGGTCAGGTTCCAAGAACTACCTCAAGTCTTATGGACAGAGTTAAGTCTATGGACAGAGCAAAGTTCCAAGAACTACCTCAAGTCTTATGGATCGAGTGAGGCCCCTGGATAGAGCGAAGTTCAAAGAACTACTTGAAGTCTGATGAACAAAGAGCGAACTACTTGGCAGATCCTTTTCTATTGATGGCGAGCCTCCCAGTGTGATCTTGAAGAGACATCGACCAACTCAGCGAGCGTTTCCCTTGGTGGTAGGATAGTATCAGCCGCCGGAGCTGGTACACAAACACTTCACCCAAAAGTACCAACCTTCCTCTTAACCAGGGAACTGCCACAGAACCGGTACCCACCTTTCACCCAAAAGTGCCAACCTTTCTCTTAAACAGGAAACTTGGTAGAGAACACACTTTGATGGAGAACTACTGACAGTAGATTGATTAATACAGCATGTGATCACAAAATTAGACCTTATCGACCTCAAAAGGGGACGAGAGCAAAAGACTCAATTACTTTAAAGGGCTCATTTTTTTTTATTTTTCTTGTATGTATATAATTGATTTCAACTGTTTTTTCAAAAGAAATTTAAGTAAAGTTTATATTGTTATAATTTACCTGGTATCATCCTTCCTTGTATGGGTACAGTTTCAAGCACTTAGCTCCTTACGAACCTAGCACAATTATAGCTCATATTTAGAGGATAGCACAGTTACATAAGGTAAACTTGTATGAAATCTAACTGATGAACCCTGCTCTAAGCCCAGTCCTGTCGAACGAGTGGTTGAACAAGCTTTTCAAGCCCCTAAATCTTTTAAAAGAGAGGCACCAGTCATGAGTGCAGACTTACAAAACCTGCTGTATTGCATAAATGATTTTCAGGAACACCTATATCACATTTGTTCCTTGGCTACAAATACTGTCATTTTCTCAAAGAATCATGGGAGGCAAATTTGAAAAATTCTTTCAGATGGAAGCAAATATTAGCTTTAATCAATACTACATAGTTCAGTATTTTGGGATAAAATGATCGGTTTATAGGAATCTAATAAAAACTTTAGAAACACAAAAGGTGCATATATGAGGAGGCACAGCAAACAGAAACAAAATGTGCTTATAGTGTGTCTGAAATAACATTCCGTTAACTAAGGTGCTAGCTCATCATGCAAACTGCATGTGGGACTGCCTACTGCACGTGCTCTGCATTAAGCACAAATCGTTAAAAGGCACTGTGGGGGGAAAAAGTAGGAATGATCAACCAGAACTGCTAAAAAGGTTAAGAGGAAGTGCAGTATTGAATATACTATGCTCAAAAATAAATACTTGAGTCAGGACATCGTTGTGGAGAGCATTAATATGGCTGATCTGCCATTAATGTCAACTGAACTGATTTACACAGAAAGATGTCTGTGTACAGAATAAGCTAGTTACTTCGTATAAAAATGTACAATTAAACTCTATTTTCATTGTGATCGACCATTGATAAAATTTGAAAAATTGGACATGTGATCTTGTTTAATATGAGGAAAACTGATGCGTGTTCCTGCCAGACGTGCTATGACCATGGCTTCCAGATCCCCTTGATAAAAGTGGCCAAACTGAAACCAGGAGTTCTTTTACAAGGGTCCCAAAATGGTTCTGTAGTATTACAAATATTTTGTCACATTTCAAAACCTGACAAGTATCCCAGTTCTGCAAGTCTTCCAACAACACACAAACTGACTGCCACGAATTGCCAAAACTATAGCACATGAAACAGAATATATAATCAGCAGCTCTTCCCATCTCTCCACCCCATGCATTTCAGTCTTTGTTTGCAATCCGCTCTCAGTGCATATGTATGAAAGCGTTAAGTGCACTTTGTGTGTTGTCCTAAATTGCACATTTAAGTTTGAACACCACTCTCACGCATAACATGACGCATGAACCGAATGCATTCCAAGTTCACCTAAAAGCAGCTGCAAGCTGCTTAGCACAACTGGCCCAGAGTGTATTGTATGCTGGTCCACGCAAAAATGAAGGTTCAGTTATGCCATATTGACATGTTAAAGTGGTAGAACACCCATTAACCTTTCTACAATCTCTAAACCTTTGACTTTTATGTAATGCTGGAATATTTGGAAATGCATTCGTCATACTTGTCAGTTCAAAGAAATTCTGCTGATTTGTCCGAAATGTATTCTACCATATTTTCTAACATCGCAATCCACACAGCTATATTTCATGAGCGATAACCATCAACCAATTAAATAAAAATATGCACTTAGTAGTAAATCTTAGAAACTTCACTATATTGCACCAAAGAGAGGCCAAGTATTCCTTAGAAGATTTTAAAATATGTTGGAATATGTTGCTTTAAAGACATTGTGCAACAGATTTTCATTTTTATTACATCTAATTCAGGATTGCATGGCACACCTGGGCATCTTGGCAATTTATTCATTAAAAACAATGATAAGATAACAGTGAGATCAGTGGTGGGGGAAAATGCAATCCATGTTGATAATGATTAATTCCAGTATTAAAATACAGGATATATAAAATTATTGGCACACTGTCCAGGGTGTACCCCGCCTTGTGCCCGATGCTCCCTGTGATAGGCTCCAGGTTCCCCCGTGACCCTGAAAAGGAGTAAGCGGTTGAAGATGGA
>JAFFST010053499.1:1294-18177 GCA_022414735.1 Noturus placidus
ATCACTTTTTCACACAGGGCCATGATGGTTTGGATTTTTTTTCACCTTTAATAATAAACACCTTCATTTACAAATTGCATTTTGTGTTTACTTGTGTTGTCCTTGACTATTGTTTAAATTGGTTTGATGTTCCGAGGAACAGGAAATGAGGAAGGGGGCAAACACTTTTTCACACCACTGTATATACATACACAGCTTTTTTAATTACATTTTACCCTTCAATTTGTTCATCAACGTCCCTGAAGGAACAGGAGAAGTTCAGAAGTTAAGAACTTTGTCACATGTGCCAAGCAGCTGCTGAATAAATCTAACTTGTTTCTCTTCTAGCACCGTTTGCGACGGAGTATGCCTTCTGGGCCTCTTCGGCGCATTTCCTCTTCCTGGACAACTACCACCTCTGCCACAGGGCTTCCCACCATTGAGCCAAGCCTTGTCAGGCGAGACCACAGTTCCACCATCAAACCTGTTTATGACAATCCCTCCAGCAGGTAAGTACACTTCACAATGTAAGATACAGTATGTTATTTAGCAGAATGTGGCTCACTGGCAGTGTAGTTTTGACAGTGAGACAATATGCGGCAAAAATATTTACAGTACAGATATAAACTTTATTCTGCAATTGATGTTATACAACATTTCATTTAAAACAAGATTCCAGACAAAAGTCCTTTTGGAGCTGTTGAATGTACAGTGCATCCGGAAAGTATTCACAGCGCTTCACTTTTCCCACATTTTGTTATGTTACAGCTTTATTCCAATATGGATTAAATTCATTATTTTCCTCAAAATTCTACAAACAATACCCCATAATCACATCATGAAAGAAGTTTGTTTGAAATCTTTGCAAATTTATTAAAAATAAAAAACAAAAAAAGCACATGTACATAAGTATTCACAGCCTTTGCTCAATACTTTGTTGAAGCATCTTTGGCACCAATTACAGCCTCAAGTCTTTTTGAGTATGATGCTACAAGCTTGGCACACCTATTTTTGGGCAGTTTCTCCCATTCTTCTTTGCAGGACATCTGAAGCTCCATCATGTTGGATGGGGAGCGTCGGTGCAAAGCCATTTTCAGATCTCTCCAGAGATGATTGATCGGGTTCAAGTCTGGTGTTATGATATAACATGTCAGTTTGCTCTATGTGCCATTGGTGTGCCTGTGTCGGTGGTGGGCTGGGTTTCCTTTTTTTCTCCTCCCCCTTCTCTAGACCCGCCTACTGCATGCGTCACTTTCCGGCTTGCTGCTTGCTACTGTATTACATCTTGTTCCCACCTGCTCCAGCCTTGTGCGACGGGATTGGTTGCCGGCATGCTTCCGGAAGCATACTTAAGCCTCGTCAGTCTTCATCCCAGGGCAGATCATTGCTATTGGGTTGTGTGTGTAGACACAAGTGCATTTGCCCCGTGTATGACTATTTCGGCTGTTTTGACTAATTGCCTGTGTATGACTATTTCTTTTCCGCCTGTTCTGACTTTGTTTATTCTCTGTCCCATTACGGCTCACGTGTATATATATATAGTATGTTGTTACTTAAACACACTAATAGTCACCTTTGTAAATATTGCACGGTTAGGAGTGGTTAGTAGGAAGTCAGTGCCATTTGTGTTTCACCTTTTCCCCTGTTTTGGGTTAGCCAGGGAGTGAGGGAAGATTGTGTATCTTTGTTTTCTTTTCTTGTAGTTTAGTTAGGTAAAGTTTGGTAAAGTTATAGGGAATTTTTGTTTATTATTTTGGCCTGGCCGGCTTCTGAAGAAAGGACCACTGTGTATAAAAAGTGCTCTGTTTGGAGAATAAACAACCCAAACGCAATCTTGGTCTCGCCAACTTTTTCTTCTTTTTTTTTGTATGTTGCGGCCCGACCTAGACTGGGTTCATAACACTGGGCTCTGGCTGGGAAACTCAAAGACATTCACAGAGTTGTCCTGTAGACACTCCTTTGTTATCTTGGCTATGTGCTTAGGGTCGTTGTCCTGTTGGAAGATGAACCTTCACCCCAGTCTGAGGTCCAGAGCGCTCTGGAGCAGATTTTCATCAAGGATATCTCTGTACATTGCTGCATTCATCTGCATTCACCCTCAATCCTGACTAGTCTCCCAGTTCCTGCTGCTGAAAAACATCCCCACTGCATTATGCTTGCTCCACCATGCTTCACTGTAGGGATGGTATTGGCCAGGTGATGAGTGGTGCCTGGTTTCCTCCAGACATGATGCTTGCCATTCAGGCCAAAGAGTTCAATCTTTGCTTCTAATGGTCTGTGAGTCCTTCAGGTGCCTTTGGGCAAACTCCAGGTGAGCTGTCATGTGCCTTTTACTGAGGAGTGGCTTCCATCTGGTCACTCTACCACACAGGCCTGATTGGTGGAGTGCTGCAGAGATAGATAGATAGATAGATAGATAGATAGATAGATAGATAGATAGATAGATAGATAGATAGATACATACATACATACTTTATTGATGGTTGTACTTCTGGAGATTCTCCTCTCTCCACAGTGACACGCTGGAGCTCTGTCAGAGTGACCATCTGGTTTTTGGTCACCTCCCTGACTAAGGCATTTCTCCCCCAGTTGCTCAGTTTGGCCGGGTGGCCAGCTCAAGGATGAGTCCTGTTGGTTCCAGACTTCTTTCATTTACGGATGATGGAGGCCACTGTGCTCATTGGGACCTTCAGTGCTGCAGAAATGTTTCTGTACCCTTCCCCAGATCTGTGCCTCGATACAATCCTGTCCCGGAGGTCTACAGACAGTTCCTTGGACTTCATGGCTTGGTTTGTGCTCTGACATACATTGTTAACTGTGGGACCTTATATAGACAGGTGTGTGCCTTTCCAAATCATTTCCAATCCACTGAATTGACCACAGGAGGACTCCAATCAAGTTGTAGAAACATCTCAAGGATGATCAGTGGAAACAGGATGTACCTGAGCTCAATTTTGAGTGCCATGGCAAAGGCTGTGAATACTTATGTATGTGTGCTTTTTTGCTTTTAATTTTTAATACATTTGCAAAGATTTCAAACAAACTTCTTTCATGTTGTCATTATGGGGTATTGTTTGTAGAATTTTGAGGAAAATAATTAATTGAATCTATATTGGAATAAGACTGTAACATAACAAAATGTGGGAAAAGGTGAAGCGCTGTGAATACTTTCTGGATGCACTGCACGGTACATCAAATGTCCTGTTGCAGTCTTCTGCAAAAGGGATGCCTTAACTGTTAATATGCCTCTTATTTCTTGTTTATATTCTGTATCAAACAAGTAAAAGTTCCTTTCACTACAGTGAAAGCCTCAATGTCCTTAACAGATGCTTGGCGTGCTCTCCTGCTCTGGTAAATGCAATAGTCTTCACTTTAATGTCTCCACTTCTTTACAGAAGGCTTCTGCAGTGGTTTTAGTTCATGCTTCCTGCCCAGATATGATCCAAAGGGTCTTTTCTCAAGCACCATGCAAATTCAGGCATCTTTTATTACCAAGGTGGGGATGTTTGACTGACTGCCTGGAGGAATCCAAGGCATGGAATTGTCATTCTATAGGTCTGACCAAGAGTGTTTCCATTATGTTCAGTCACTTAACCTTACTCGTTGGTGTATTATGGAATATAGTTTTGCTGACAATCTCATTTGATGTCGCCTTCCTTATCTCCTACTGAATCAACCTTTACTTCTATTTTACTTGTTTTGGTCAGGATATGAACCCATCTTGAGATTAATTGAGATTAAGACTTCTGCTTGCAGCAACCTTTGCTCCTCACACTGATCATAAACGACTACTAAGGCTACAAGGCAAAACCTAAGGTGGAAAATATTTCCAATGTTTTAAAAAAGAATGTCTACCAAATTGATGTTACAGATGAGACTCATATCCTAAAGTGTTTATATTGAAGGCGAAAGTTGCCAAGTTAAGGGAAATAAGGAAATCTGTGAGGTGATGTTCTCTCCCACAGTTTATAGGAAGACCATCCTAAACAGTTGTGACTAAGATTTAGATCCAGAAATTGGATCCAAGTGCAGGTTTTATTTCAAAAGTGCCAAAGACAAACTCCAGACACATGCTTTAAATTGAAAGCTATTTTTCTATTCTATGGTATATCGTCTAATCTTCTGAAGGGCCAATGTGTGTACACGCTCAACATTTTCATAACCAAGAATAGCATTATTGTCAAAAGGGGTTGGGTTAGTTTAGTCGTGCTGCTTTGATATCCAGTCGAATCAGCTCCGCTCATTCACTTCGATAAACCAATCATGTGCCGGTAGCTCAGCACAGTAGTAACTACTGCATTTACATTTACATTTATTCATTTAGCGGACGCTTTTATCCAAAGCAACTTACAAATGAGAGATATAAGCAAAGCGATATGAAGCAGAAAACAATACAAGTAGTGCTACTGTACAAGATCCGTTAATTGAGTTCTTTAAGAAGCAAAGTGCACAGAGTAGAGGTGGAAGTGTAAAAAGGAAAATGTATTTTTAAATTTTTTCTATGAGTTGGTTAGGTATTGACGGAAGAGGTGGGTCTTTAGCTGTTTCTTGAAGATTGTGAGAGAATCTGGAGTCCGGATTGAGGTTGGAAGTAAACCACAGAGGAACAGTTAGTGTGAAGGTTCTGGAAAGGGACCTTGTGCCACGCTGAGTAGGAACTACTAAACGTCGGTCGTTAATCGATCGCAGATTGCGTGAGGGGGAGAGTTCAGGAGATAGTTGAGGTAGGAGGGTGCTGTTCCAGACAAGGTCTTGTAGGTGAGCCTTGAATTTGATGCAGGCAGCTCCCAGTGGAGGGAGATGAAGAGGGATGTGACATGGGTTCTCTTGGGCTGGTTGAAGACGAGGAGTACTGCAGCATTCTGAATCATTTGAAGGGGTTTGATGGAGCTGGCTGGGAGGCCCGAAAGTTGTTTGTTCTAATTTGTTGTGGATAAAATATAGCTGGTTGAAGTGGATTATTAATGTTGTGTGGTGACAAATACTTTACAAGCACAAAAGTGGGTTGAAAGAATTGGGACATGGTCTGAGGTCAGAAATGACCATTTTGGCCTTGCATCTACACGAACAGACGCATCAACATAAAGGAAATTTCAGAACTCGATTTCTACGCTGGCAGATTTTGAGTGCCAAACTGCTGTTATACTGTTCCACTCAGATCAACACAGACACATTCATTTCTGACCACAAAAATAGTAACTAAGTAAGACACTGTTTTCACCCAACCAAATTATCAACACACTGCAGTTATGCCCCTAAGTTACACCAGCACAAAAATGATATTTTATAATCTTTTTTATTTTCTTTTTTTCTCTTTTCTTTTATTTGTCTGTGTTTTATTTCATTACACAGAATATCAAATAAGACTATTCCTTCTTTATTTCCTTTGCCCTGTTCAATAATACCACAATTAGTGTGAAGGCAAAACATGGAGTCAGAGATTTGGGTTTTACTGGCAGTGTGTAGTCTTGTGCCACTACAACTTGTCTGTTATAACAGTGAATACACTGGGTACTGTGTGTGTGTGTGTCTGATTGTCACTCTGGATTTTGTTTTCCTCAGTTAGTATTATGGCGAACTTATGGTCAGTTGTGGAACTCCTGTGTGTTGCTCACTGTCTCTGATTGCAGGCCCATGTCTGCCTCCCACATCACCTCAGCCCCCAACTACCTCTACAACAAAGTCAGGCAAGGTAACTATTGTGTGTGTGTGTGTGTGTGTGTGTGTGTGTGTTATATTTAAGACAGTGTATTCATTTGATCAGTAGGTTACCATCCCTTCAGCAACTCACCCATTGCCTCACCTTGCCACTCGCCTCCAGTCCAGGGAACCTCCGTGAACATCCCCACCAATAAGATGCCCTCAATGGACCTGTCTGATTCTGGGGCCCTTCAGGGCTGTTACCTCTCACCAGGGACTTCTCACCGAGCCTTATCCTGCAACTCCCCCAGTTCCAGAACTTCACATTGGACTCTCCCATTACTCTGTAGCAGGTAATATCACCAGGACACTCCAGTGAGAGACAAAACCATGGGCTACCTCATTCACTAAATTTGGGTGTGCCTTTATGTGCCTGTGCTTGTTTAAAGGTATCTGTGTTGTAATGCCCTTGACCTGTAATGAATCTTGGGTACAAAGGGATGGTTCTGTCAGCATAGTTCTGATTTACATAGCAGACTTAATGAGCAGAGGCAATGCCCGTTGCAGATAACAGGAGTACAACATATCACAGGCGAAAAGAATGTGATCAGTTAACCAGAAAAGATATAACTAAGTTTCAGTGTAAAACATTACAACCCCAATTCCAAACAAGCTGGAACACTGTGTAAAATGTAAATGAATGTAAATAAAAACAGAATGCAAAACAAACAGCTGAAGGTTAATTGGGAACAGGTCAGTAACATGATTGGGAATTAAAAGAGTATCTTAGAGAGGTGGAGTCTCATTAGTGCCTATGGAATGGGCAGCTTGAACATCTGGAAAGGCACCATCAATGCTGAAAGGTATATACAGGTTTTAGAGCAACATCTGCTTCTATCCAGATTCCATCCCATCTTTACTTCTAAGACTCTCTGCCTCTCAATGATACTCTTTTTATACCCAATCATGTTACTGACCAGTTGCCAATTAACCTAATTAGTTGTGAAATATTCCTCCAGATGTTTCTTTTTACTAACACTTACTTTTCCAGCCTTTTGTTGACCCCATCCCAACTTTTTTGAGACGTGTTCTGGCCATGAAATTCAAAATTACCTTCTTTTTTTTTTTTTCTTAAGCTGGTACAGTTCTTCAGTTTAAGCATGTTCTATGTTCTACTGTGAATGACATATGGGTTTTGCAAATCATTGCATTCTGTTTTTATTTACATTTATTTACATTTTACACAGCATCCCAACTTTTTTGTAATTGGGGTTGTACTTAGCAAGCATTAACGATCATTTATTAATAGATCACAATATGCTGTATAAATAAAAGGGCTTGATTTTCTATTTGCTTTTATTCCTCCAAAAGATGTGTGTTATTACAATCCACCTATCTAATCTGCTCTCTTACAGCTGTGGAAGGCCATATAGCAAAATGTTGCATGGACAGGATTCTCCAGATAAAGTTGACAAAACTCAATTCTCAGGTAGTCTTTTTTTGCTTGTTTGTTTTAATGAGCCTTTTTTTAAAAAAATAACTGTTCTTGTTATTAGTACATTAGTACTGTACTCTACCCATACTGAAAAATTGCTTTCTAAAGTAATACATACTTAATGAAATGAATTATTTAACACCTCACTTATAACTTATAAGCATCTCTGTTTATGTATTTACATTGACATATTCAATGTTGTATATTTATATTTATGTTTTTGTTTGTTTTAAGAAGTCTTTTTATTAGTTAAAATCACTTAATTCCATCATTAGACCTTTGTTATTTTGGAGAGAACATAACAGTGCATTTTCTATTCATGAGTTATGAGTAGACGTTAAATAAACTCCAGAATTACGTAACACCGTTAGTGCCAGCTGTAAATCTACCAAACTCTGTTAAAGACCAGTGTATAAAGTTTGGTGTATGCACAGCAGAGACTGACCATACACAGAGGTGTTTAGTTAATAGTGTCATCTAGTGGCTAAAGTCAGATAGTTCCTCGCATGTCTAGTAATGAATGAACAAGGACAATGTATTCTTTATAAATTGTTGTGTAAAGGCTGATAGCTTTTTCTGATTTATAATACTAATGGCGGAAATCTGCCTTGACTTGGTCAAAAAATGTTTAATGATAATCATGCAACGTCTTCATGATTTACAGCTGTTTCGCTAACATCGTGCCATTATTAACATGGTAGCCTGGAAGATTTATTTTTCTATCAGGTCTTGTGTGCGATGTATCTATATAATCTTTTTTTATTCATCATTAATTAATCATTATAATAATCATTGTTAAAAAAAAAAAAAAAAAAACAGGAATCAGTCCTTAACAGGTTTGTTAACAAAAACACATTTGTTGTCAGAGGCATTCATAGGGTTTGAAAATTATCAGGCCAATAAAAGTAAAAGAAAGAAAACAACAACAACAACAACAACAACAACAATAATAATAATAATAATAATAATAATAATAATAATAATAATAATAATAGATTTATGTACAGTTCACTGTGTGTTTCCAGGCAAAATGTCTTCTTGTCGACAGACAACTATTTTACTGTTGCAGTAAACGCTGAAGATCATGGTCTAATAAGAACAATGTCCACAATCCAAAGAACATAAAACTGAGTCAAGAGTTATACACAGAATAGTCCAAATATAACACTACCTAGAGACAGATCCAAAGCCGTGGTCCGTGATACAGGCAGCAGGGGCCGAAGCACAGAGTAACCAGAATACAGGGAAATAGAAAAACAAGACAGGTCCTACACAAAGTTCAAATGGTAAGACTTCACGGTGTGACTACATGTCCGTGTTCTTTATATATGTACGAAACAGCCAATGAGTGTAACTGATGAGAAAGAGTTCTATAACTTGAGAGATGGTGCCCTCATGTGGCATGGTGATAAAATGTCCATGGTGTGCATGAGACATATAATATGTATCATACACATCGGAACACTTTGAATTAAATTAGCAATATTAATAAGTGAGGTCTCTATGATTTTATTCACTTTCCAAAGGTTCCGTGCATCTCCTAGGCTTATGGTAGCTTGACGTGATAGCCCATGAGTATTCTAATGATCCACTTCTTTATGATGTTGGTTCTCAAACTGAAACTCCTGGATCTGACCTGTTGGTTCTCAGAAGGACAACGGTCAGCAAAGAGATGCATGGTCAATGTGTAGACAAAATGTCCAGGGACTGTTTGTTGTTGTTTGGCTGGTGTGTCCTGGGACATGATTGTCCCTATGTCAAGCAGTACAGTGCCATCAGGATTAGTGTTTGACATGGAGAACTCTGAAAAGTCATCAAAGGTTGCTGTTATTGGCCCCAATGACAAATCCTTGGTGGTGAGTTGGTCGAAGGATTAAACTATAACCACATATTAACTTCCTGTAACAAGAAGCTAACCACAGGAAGGCTCTTGGTTGTCTTACATTGCATGAGACTGGCCAATTTTTCTCTGCTGCAACTGTCCTCAGTGGCCACTCCACAGGACGGTGCCATGAAGTGGACTGAGTGCAGCTTGGAACTTTGGATCGTGTACTAATATATTATCCAGATATTCCAGGCACACTTCTTTACAAATGCCCTGAAGAACTCATACTATTAGCCCTTGGAATGTATCTGGTGCATTGCACAAACTGAATAGCACAGAGTACAGAGCCAGTAGTGAAGGCAGCTTTTGATTTTGCCTCAGGTGCTGGAAACACATATTTGGTTAGGAAGTTGATCTTGTGATCTGTGAGTGTGAAGAAAGATGATGCAGATCACAATGTTTTAAAAAAGCACATGAAGCCACAAACGAATAAACTAGTATACTATTTCCACATATAAGAACTGGCTGTTTTAAAACTCATACATAAAACACATACATTCTGCGATTACTCACTGTGGCAGAAATATTATTGGTGTAGCAGTGGCCCAGGTCCCATCACTCCTGAAAGTATAACAGCTAAAGTTAATGATACTGTAGGTTATGTGTTTAGAATACGCGTTCACTGTAAGTAATCGGCTATGAACTGGAACACTTTATAATTGAAATGTGTACTTGTTCATGTTCACAATACTGACGCCAACTCCGTCGACTTCAATGCATCATTACTAGTGCGGAAATTAGTGGGTGCATGTCTTTTTGAGCTGTCACTAAATAGTCTACTAAACCTTTTAATGACTCCTAAATACTCAACCATTCGCAAAATATTTTGTACATTGGTCCCATTCTTAGGCCTAAGGATTTCTAAGACTTTTTTTTTTAGCACTGAAGACCAAAATTTTAGTCTGAGTAGTTTTATTCATATTGAACCTGATATACTTTCTAGAAATTAATAGACGTGCTGCTGTAATTTGAGCGATTCATACAAAGTTGTGAAATAGTCAAATAAATTGTGTTTTGTTTTTGTAGCATTTTTAACAATAGACATTGTCACAAAGCAGCTTTACAGACATCCAGAAGTAGATATAGATCCCTAATGAGAAAGCCAAAAGTGACAATGTCAAGGAAGCGCTCCCTTCCTTCTAAGTATGTGGGAAAGAACCTTGAGAGGAACCAGACTTAAAAGAGAATCCATCTTCTGTTTGACACTGGATAGTCCAGTACTGTACATTACAGTACACAGTTGCAAAGAGAAAAGGCAAACAGTACTAAGTGCACAGTAAAATCCCTAGTGTTGCATTAACACCCAGAGTGTTCATTTGAGTCCAATGGACTTATATAAACACTGAGATTCTCATTAGTGTGATAGCTCAACAAGAAGTAGTTGAATGTTCATAGCCTTATATAGAATTATCACTGTAACCTGCAGATGAACTGATTAGATTTTGGAAGTGATACAAACAGGATCAAGGTCACAGCGCGGTCAAATGTCTGAAATAGTTTTTCTTCAATAGCTTCCTTCCTGTTTGAAGGCTATTTTAAGGGTATTTAATGCATCACTGCCAATGCTTTTGCTATTGAGTTCTACTTTTTATGTTTGGGGGTTTTTATTTGTTTTGTTTAGTTGTTTCAAACATTTGAGAATTACAGAAATGAAAATGCATATCTATGTGGGCTTGCTTAATGAGGCTTATTAAGAGTTAGATAAAGAGTAATCTCTGTAAAAACAAGTGATTTCTTGTCATTAATCAATCAGACGATCCAGCTCTGGTGTCGTCTGAGTGCGACAGTACCTATGAAACAAATCACAGTGACAGCAGTGAGTTTGCACAGACTGAGGAGGATGGAGAGGCTCAAAGACAGTCCTACAACAACATGCAGGATCTTTGCAGGACATTGCAAGCAGAGACCCTTCTCTTACATCCTTTACTACCATCAGAGGTGACTCTGTTAGATATCTTCTGTTCATATGTCCATTTTGCTCTAATGATCACATTTTGAACATATTCCTTAAAATAGCCCAAAGATAACTGCTGTAAGAGTATTGAATGAATAACCCAAAGTTTGTCTTCCTTTTTTAGAACAAACCTATTCTAGCACCTGAACCACTGGTGATGGAGGGCCTGGGGCCTCTAATGAGTGAGATCAACAATTGGAACTTCCCAATATTCAGCCTGGTGGAGAAAACTAATGGGAAGTGTGGTCGCATCCTAAGCCAGGTGAGAGACTGTAACTGTAACGATATGCTACCATGGATTGGGGAAAAGCACATAATTCATAAAGACAATGTTCATCCTACTAAGTCTAAACCATTACCATTATAAAGGAAAATATCTGCAAGGAAATACTGAATAACCACAATAAATGTAACAGGCTATTAGGCTTTTGTAAAAAAAAAAAAATGGGCATCATATTTCGGACTGTATGTACCTGTTCTGGCACTAACCTGAGCCCTGTAGTTTTTCCTAAAATATTTAAATGGGCCACATTACTTAGTGTGAATGAGTTGTCATAACTCAGAACTGAGAATAAACTCTTGATCTTCTCTTCTTCCTTGTGTTTCAATAACTTGTCTTTGACGGACCTTCTATTGTCTGACCATCAGCGCTTAATGATTGATACCACTCTAGTAGCGGCTGCTGCTCCTCCTAAACTTCTTCTGGTTTTAATGAAAAGTCCCCTGTGGCATTTTCCTCATTGTTTACCCAATCACTGCATAAATCTTTATGCAATTTTTCCAGTGTTGAAGAATTGCTAAACCAATTCAACGAGTTATGTTTACTTGCACTAGACACCACTGTTCTTTTAAGCTTCCACTGGGATTAACAGTCATATACTTAGTTTTAAATAACTGTGTAATAACACAGCATAATTGGAAAGCCTTGGGGTTTTATGGGTATAACTTCAGTTGAAAGACTTAATGTCTTATTACAATAGTACGGCCTCTTTGAAAAGTTTTAGTCAGGCTCCTGCCTTCATCACTCCACAGAGACAGCTCTTGTTATAGTTACTAATGACCTTCCGTTGGTAGCTGATAAAGGGAAGTATTCAGATATTTTGCTTTTAGATCTCATAGCAGCTTTTGATGTCATTTTAATTAATAGGCTCAGGCAATGGTTTGGAATTTCTGGATCTGCTTTGGTTTGTTTTTTTTCATACCTGAACAATTTAAGGTATTGAGCAGTGGTTTCCACATCCTCTGTGCTGTTAATCGCTTGTAGAATTCCTCAGGGTTCCATCCTCAGGCATGTGTAGTATATTTTGTATAACTTTGTAATACACTCACAATGAACTTTCGTAGGAACACCAGTACACCTGCACATCCATGCAGTTATCTAATCAGCCAGTCTAATGCATAAACTCTTGCAGATACAGGTCAAGAGCTTCAGTTAATGTGTGTAGGATTAATATGGAATTAGTACTGTAACTGGTTGATGAACTGATTTGATTTTGAAATTGGTCCAAAGAGGGTCAATTTCACAACAAGGTCTGAAAAAGTTTTTCTTCAATAGCGTCCTTCCTGTATTAAGTATATTTTAAGGGTATTACTAGCATGTTCATTAGTAACAAGAAGGACTCGATTTGTTTATCATGACTGCATCCCCATCGATGCCCATGGTGTCAACATCTGTTCACTTTTAAAGGGAACTCAACATTGTGTGAACTCCACGCTGTGGGAGGCGCCCTAGTGCATGACCGGCATCTGAAGCTTGTGTAACATCGTGCCTATTTATAGGCCTGCCGTTATCAGGTGATGTGGCAATTAAGCACACTGCATGATATAAAATTGGCACCTGTGAACCATGCCGTCAGCCTTATTAACTTCAGTGAGATTGCATGTCGGTTCTTTGCGTAAAGCTAGCAAAAAGACTCTTCATTTTCTCTCTATCTTTTAACAAAAAAAACTCTCTACTTTCTGTCCCTTTAAAAAAAGAGAAAAGTATGAGTTAGAGAGAATTTAGGACGTGTGTTATGCCTTGCTCCCATTTCATCATGGGGGGATGGGGGACACACTTTCTGTGTGAAGTGTCTAGGAAGGAACAAGCCAGGGCAGCCCTCAAGAGGTCTGACTGTGCACATTGTGAACACCTTACAACTAAGCAGCTCCGCTCATGACTCGTTCTCTTCGTGGCTGAAGGGAGTTTGTTTTCAGAGCCTCGAGCATGTAAAGAGCTGCTTGAAGTAATTACTAAGTCTGGATGAATCTTTTTTCTCCCCAGTGAAAATTAATCTCACTCACACTGCAGAAAACTCCCCTTTTTTCTAGGAGTGCATGACATATATCATGCTTCTGGGGAAAACCATGCCTAAGCCGTATTTATAACCAAATGATGTCGGATTATTTGGCCATCGTGGGGAATGAACGGCATGGCTATTTAGCTATGGTGGAGTTATGATAAAAGCAGACCTGCTGAGTGAGCTTGACATGCGGCATCATTTAGCCAGTTCCTTCTCTGTTGTGTAGAGTTCACATAGGCACCCACGAGTGGAGCTCGGGCCAGTGCTAGTGCGAGGGAGGGCACAGAAGGCAAGTGTCGCAGTCTGACTCCCAAGTGTGGCAGACAAAGAAGGAGCATTCCTGAGGGGCCACAGTGAGGGACATGAGGGCCTCCCATAGCCAAGACTGTCCCAAGTTTTCAGAGTTCTCCTGTCAGCGAGCTGTTTCAGGGAAACGAAAATCTGATGCTTTCCCGCCAATAGAATATAGAAAAGTTAACATCACCAAAAGAGCATCTGGCAGCATGGAAACTACTGCCAAATGAGTCTCCATGGGTTCTGTGTACCATAGAAGCCTGTCTACCAGGTCCATTTTAGAGCTTGACCCCCCGGTTCAGAGGTGTGCTCACCACAGTAGTCAGCAAAGTGCAGAGCCTGACGGTAGTGCAGGAAGTAGGATCCCTCTTGGTCAAAGGACCCATAGGACACGTACCCCGTTCCCTGAGATTTTTACAGCCATTATTTCATGGTCTGCAAAAAAGATGTAAGTATGTGACCAATTTTAGATCTGCATCATCTGAACCGTACCATCTAAACTACCTGGACGACTGGTTAATTTTAGCACAATCCAAGGAACTGGCAATTCAACATCGAGATGTTGTTCCCGTCTACATGAAGAGCTTGGGGGCTCGGTGTCACGGTTCCCCCTGGTGGCTGTACGCAGGTACTGCACCTTTGCTCTGCCGGAAGCAGAGTGCATGACAGTTCTCAACACGTGTACTGTGTTTACGTTTTTGTGTTTGTCTCCACCCCAGTTTGCCGGTAGTCTCCATGTCCCAGCAGCCACTGCTCACCTGAAGTCACATGTTTTCCTGCACCTGTTTCATGTTGTGGTTAATGAGCACTGATGTGTGTGTGTATATATAGTCCTTGTTTTCACATAGTCTTTGTCTTTCATTGTTTAGACTCACATCTCTTTGTCACGGTGTTTGTGTATAGCCTGAGTGTTTGTTTCATGCCACAGTGTTTATGTATATCAGTCTTAGTGTCTTTGTTTGGTTGTTTTGTTATGTTATATATTAAATCTTCAAAATCTGCGCTTGCATTCGTCTCATCTACCCGAACGTGACACTCAGGTTGGACCTCAGAAAAGTATGCTTCCTCTAGTGCAGAGGACAACTTTTCTAGTGGTTATAAGGATTCTACTACGATGAGGGCGTTTCTATCCCCAACATGTGCAGGGTCAATCCTGTCAACATTTGAGCAAGATATAGCTGGATCTGGGCATCCCCTCCAGTCTCTACAAGAGACTGTTGGAGCTTATGGCAGTAGCAGCCAATGTCATACCATTGGGCATATTGCACAGGAGACCATTTCAGTACACCTGCGTGAAGTTGGCCCCCCCACCAACACAAAATGTCAGCAAAATAGTCTCAATCGTTTGTGCTCGGTTTGTGCCGGTTTGTGCTGTAAAAATTTTTGTTTGTGCTGCTTTCGTTCAGGAGATATTAACAGATTCATTATAGGTCATCCTGGGGTCACTCAGCCCCCCCTATGCTCCAAATTAATCCAAAATTGTCTCATTCATTTCAGCTTCGTTTGTGCCGGTTTGTGCAGTAAAAATTTTCGTTTGTGCTGCTTTCGTTCAGGAGATATTAAGCATTTAATTATGGTATGATGACGTCACCAAAATTACACATGCTCCAAATTAATCCGAAATGGTGTACACATATATATATATATATATATGTGTGTGTGTGTGTGTGTGTGTGTGTGTGTCTGTGTGTGTGTGTATATATTTATATATATACTGTATATATATATATATACTGTATATATATCCACATACATACATACGTCCACATACATACACACATGTACATATGTACATACATACACACATATATATATATGTGTGTGTGTGTGTGTGTGTGTATGTATGTGGACGCATAATGACTTAAACGACTCAATAAATTAAGATTTAAGCCAAAATGATTTTACTTGTGAAACTGAATTACTGTGAACTATCAAACATCCTTTGACACAAATAATGGACCTTTAAAAACTTAAACTTAGAAACACTTTGAACAAAAATACTTGAATTTGCAGGTTTTCAGTACTGGCTGAAAAGTCGGGGATTTCATCCAAGGACGAAACCTCTGAGAGTAATCAGTGTCAAGTGGCGATGTCCCCGGTTTCTAGCCTTGGGTCCCTCATGGGCTGGGATACGGTCTTAGATGGCTGTCCAGCTCACGGTCTCTGGTTCCGCCCAGCGGAAGTGGATGTGTTCACCTCCGAGGAGACAACACACTGCCCATTGTGATTTGGCCTCACTTCTCCCACACTATTGGGGCTGGATGCCATGGTGCACATGGGGCCATGGTCACATCTGTATGTTTTTCCCGTGATCACTCTGCTCCCACAAGTTCTAGCAAGAGTTCTCCAAGACATCTGCTACTAGAAGCAGCTTATCGGCCAACTCGAATATGGTTTTCAGTGATAATATCCCCTCTGTCTCATGCCAGAGGGCTGATTTATCACCATCGGCTGGAACGATGGAAACTGTGGGTCTGAAATTGAGGGGCACCATTTGAGCCTCAGAGAAGCTTCTGACTCTAAAGTATCTCTTCTGACACTGGCATCCCTCACGTGAGTAGGAGATCTATAAGCTCTCTCTGTTGCCCCTTCCTGCCTTGACTTTGCCCCTGGATTAGCCAAGGCCTTCCTATATCCTAGGAAGGATTATATTCCTAAAGTGCCTATGTCTGCTGCCCAGCCAGTAGTGTTGCAGGCTTTCTGCCCTCTTCCATTGCACCTACTGTGTCCAGTAAGGGCTCTCCGTACTAACGTCCACCGCTCCGGCCAGTGGTATAAGTCAGAGCAGTTGCTGGTCTGCATTGACTGCGACAGTAGAGGAGATGCTATGTAGAAGCAGCATATCTCTAATTGGATAGTGGAAGCAATCTTTATCGCTTATGAGGAACGCTGGCTCGCTACGCCTCTGGGAATAAGGGCTCATTCCACTAGGGGGGTCACCTCCTCAAAGGCTTTGTCCAACGTGATATCCTTACAGGATGTGTGTCTTGCTGCAGGGTGGTCTACGCCACACACATTCAATTGATATTAAAGCCTGGATATTCATTCCACCCTGGGCTTTAGTGTCTTGACACCCTCGGGCTTGGCTGTTTTTGTACAGGTGTTACGTACCCGGTCTAGGTCGGGCCGCAACATACAAAAAAGAAAGAAAATGACACATATATATATAATAACGTAACACCCCCCCTCTTAAGAGTGAACTTCACAGTTCACTTCACAGTCATAACTGTCATTAGAATAACAACGAGAAGTGGTATCAATACACAATAGCATAAGGACCTGAGAACCTAGCTTGGAGAGCAGAACCAGGCAATGGCAGCAAAACTAAAACCTTGTCACCCGCTTGGAATGTAC
>JAFFST010053499.1:24518-41864 GCA_022414735.1 Noturus placidus
GTTATTGTTCCGCGACCTCGTCTCCAAATCCTCACATTTATTCTGTAATTGATTCACGGTCTCAATGAGAGACTCGATGGCAGACTTCATGTTGGGGTCTCTTGGTCATACTGAATAGGCCCATTCCCGCTGGCCCATTAGTATCATTTAACACTTTCTCCCACAGGCTCTGGGGGCAGATGACAAAGCACAGGAGCAAGAATAGTATCTTCCCAGCAACAATCCACAAGGCTGTCTCAGATTAGGGCAGCTGTGGCTCAGTTGGTAGAGCGGGTTGTCCACTAATCCACCAATCGTGGGGTTGGTGGTTCGAATCCCGGCCCGGGTGATCCATGCCGAAGTGTCCTTGGGCAAGACACTGAACCCTAAGTTGCCCCCGATGGCAAGCTAGCACCTTGCATGGAAGCTCTGCTACCATTGGTGTATGAGTGTGCACTTGTAAGTCGCTTTGGATAAAAGCGTCTGCTAAATGAATAAATGTAAATGTAAATGTAAATGTAAATATAGAGCAGGGGTGTCAACCACAGCCTAATAAATGTTCTAATTGGACCCACCAAATGACTGTAGAAGCAAGGTAGTAACCATGGTATGGACATTGGGGGTTCCAGCAAACTCGGCGGGAGGATGTGAAAGTGAATGTAACGTTAATTGTCAACAACCAGAACTGACGTTAGCCTAGCCTACTTCGTGGGTGTGAAAAATTTCAACAGTTAATTGATATTCCTAAGAACAAACCAAGCCATGGTATGATGCCTTCTATACTAAGCTAAGGTCACCAACTATTTAAGCATCTAGTTACTTACTGTCTGAAATAAAAGCTTGAATGTTCTGCTGCACTTTTCTATACTTGGCTGCTGTCTCCATTTTTTACAGATTGAGCTGCTAAAATATATCAACAAACTTGTGTTGAGTCTGGGCGCAACCACGTGTACAACTGGAGGGGGACACATGCCTATTTTCCTTAACAAATGGATATATATTAAAAAGGAATAGGCATAAATAAATAGAATAGGTGAAGAAAAGACAGATCCGTTGGTAGGGTTCATTAAATGGGGACATATAGAAAATATTTTGTACTGTATATTGGGGGGGGGACAGATTGGTATTTCCTCAACATTGGGGGGACACGAACCCCCCCTAGGAATGCGTGGTTATGCCCATGTGTAGAAGCCATGTTATGAATG
This sequence comes from Noturus placidus, assembly GCA_022414735.1. Taxonomy (NCBI): domain Eukaryota; kingdom Metazoa; phylum Chordata; class Actinopteri; order Siluriformes; family Ictaluridae; genus Noturus; species Noturus placidus. Next base: position 25,703 of record JAFFST010053499.1, read on the forward strand.
AAAATTCTCTTGTGGACTTATTGAATTTAAATATTTGAAAAAAGAGCTAGTTTCTTTTGTTCCACTAGAGGGCAAAATAGAGCACTAAATTCCCAAAATGTGCTAATAATATGCAACTGTCCATTAGCAGGATAAACATTAATGCTGCAAACATGGCTCTTTCAAAAAGAAGTCAACATCTGATGACAAATATGTGAAGACATGCATCCTTAAACTGCAGAAACCATGTGCTCTGACAAGCAGCAAGCTTTACCCAACAGAGAATTTCAGCTGTCTCTGAAAACAACGAGTTAAAGGAAGTCATTTATTGCTTGTTTATTGACAAGGACATTCACAATGGCTTGCTGTACCATAGAGAAGTAACATATTGTGGTATGTGGGAACTATGGTATGTATTTGGATGGCTGAGACTCCCCCTCTTACAGATTCGGATGTTCATGATGAAAGAAATCTGTAGCTGAGCATGAGCACCTTAATAACTGTCCTTGAGACACAATATGCACTTGCAGATCTCAGCCTGGATATTGATCATTCTGGCCTCAGCTTTGTTAGCGATCCATGCCATGCTGTGCCTTCTAATGGAAAAGTGCTATTATTACCATACCCCTATAGTGTGCACCAAGTTGTGTGTCATTACCTGAACACAGTGTAAAAAATACCAACAAATGCTGGTGCTGTTCCTGATACACAAATACTAGCATGACACTCACTACAAGGCCACAGATGTGCTGAAAATAACAGACTACCCAAGTAATATGTTGTCACTTCTGGTGCTATTATGTTGTCACTTCTGGTACTATTGTGCAGTTCAGTAAATTAATTTTTACTTTAGGAAGTGGAAGATATGGTGCATGTGGGTATTTATCTGTCATTCTTATGAGTTTTATATCCATTTTTTATGATGTTAGCCACAGTTGGCCAGACCATAAGCTTTCAGTGGTCTTTAATTGTCAATATTGAAGTCTCTGATCTCCAACTGTGTGCTCTAGATGTCTTACAGGCTATTTGAAGATACTGGTCTCTTTAAAATGTTCCACATCCCAGTGAAGGAATTCATGAATTACTTCCATGCCTTGGAGAATGGTTACAGGGACATCCCATGTAAGTAGAAGAGAGCAATCAAGGCATTTGCATGAATTAGGTCCATTGGTTGGTTCATGTAGCATTACCTGTCATTCTAGAGCTGATTATAACAAATTGTATAATGTTGTTGTTATTGTTGTTATTAATATTGCGAAAGGACAATAAGCAGAACTGAATTACCTTCTGTGTATACTATTTATAGAATTACAGCCACTTGTATCTCATACATAACAAATTATTCTGTAATTGCAAGCTACTGCTTTTTCTTACCTGAACCACTGCATTGCCCACCAGCAGCTTGGTTTAGTACTGTATCTCTTTTCACTTCAGATCACAACAGGATCCATGCAACAGATGTCCTCCATGCTGTCTGGTATCTTACCACACAGCCTGTGCCAGGCTTACCTTTGCTGGCTCACAACTCTATATCAGTCAGTGATTCAGGTAAGAATAATTAGCATTTTAGCATGATTTGACTTCCATTTTTGGGAAGGTCAATTCCTTTCAATGCTTCAAAGTCATATATCTAGGAATGTTGGGCCTCATTGATCAATCCTTTAGTAAAGGTTGTGTAACCCAAACTGAACAAAAATTTTCAGACAAAAAAATATGCAGTTTAAACTTCTATAATATAAATTCCATATATAAAGGTGCAGTAATCCAGGCAAATTGTGTTTTAATGTTGATCAAGTTATGGTTTATATTAGTTACCTTATGCATAAATTATTACATACTCATACTGCATGAGTAGGATACGGATATTTTCAGTATTATATTTTATAAATTATCACCATTATATTTTATGAATAAAATTTAAAAGTGATTTATGAATAAATCCATTCGTATCCAGCTTGATAAATGAGGCCTATGTGTGTATGGGCTTATTACTAGCTTAAACGTTTAATGGTCTTTTCTTTCTCCTTGCTTGTGTAGACACTGTCAGTGGGATTAGTCACGGTAATATGGATTATCTGTTCTCTAAGACCTACCCAAAAATGGAGGATGGCTACGGCTGTCTTTCAGGGCTTATTCCTGCCTTGGAGCTGATGGCACTATATGTGGCTGCTGCCATGCATGACTATGACCATCCTGGCAGAACCAACGCCTTCCTGGTGGCCACCAGTGCTCCGCAGGTAGAACTGCTCAGTGAATGAAAAATGAATAGATACAGTACATCACAACAATTGGTACAACCTATATCTATCTATCTATCTATCTATCTATCTATCTATCTATCTATCTATCTATCTATCTATCTATCTATCTGTCTGTCTGTCTGTCTGTCTGTCTGTCTGTCTATCTGTCGGTCTGTCTGTCTGTCCGTCCTGGGTGTTAGGCATTACAGGAAGGATGAATGTAGTCTGTTAACAGTAAGCTTTGTTTGCTGAACATAATGGGTAAATTTATGAGAGGTATTTTGTGCCAAAAATAAAATATATATTTTTCTTATTTAAACTTTCTTTTCTTTTATTTTTCTTCTACATCATATAGATATTTTGTGTCCATAATTATAATTGAAACAATAATAAGAAAAGAAAATCCAGACTACATTTAGCATTTTCTTGATGAACTGCAAAATGAGTGCAAAATTAAAAAAAAAAAGTTAATACATAATTTGCCTGGGCTACATTTCTGATTAAATGCATATTAAAATATTTAATGGATAAATAATATCAAAAGCAATTGCAACTTGCAAGCACAGGTGCATCTCAAACAATGGTGAATATCGTGGAAAAGTACATTTTTTCCTGTAATTATGTTCAAAAAGTGGAACTTTCACATAGTCTATGTTCATTACACAGAGTGAAAGATTTCAAGCCTTTTTTTGCTTTAATCTTGATGATTACAGCTCACGGAAATAAAAAATCCAGTATCTCAAAATATCAGAATAAAGAATTCATAATCCAGAAATGTCGACAGGCAGCAGCATCATGTCAGGCAGCAGGAGTGCATGAACAGCTCAATAGATCCTGCAGTGGTTTAAAAAGTTGCACATTGTGATCAGAGTGCAAGTAAGGACTCCAGCAAGGTCTTAGCTATGGGCAAGAGCCTGAAAGTAATGAGGGCACCCTGGGACATAAAGCATCCTGCCCATTAAGCCCCCAGATCTGCACTGTTTAAGAGGTCGGGGGAGGGAGTGGCTAGGTGTGACCATTCAATAATTTAAACCTAGGATTTTAAATAAAGCTACAGCAACCATTGTGATTGTACATGTAATGTGTTAGTAAGGTGAAGTGCAAATGCGAGGACTGAAATGCAATTCAACTGACATATTTTCAGACTGGGTTAGGTTAACTCAAAGGTTTGTTTTAAACACACCATAGTGAGTGGCTCCCATAATAATCTCACTGACCCCTACTGAGTCTTATATAGAAATAAACACTGCTCTCAGAAGGTCGTGTAGATTATCAAAGTGAATATTGACATCACCAATGATTATTGGGTTTTCAATGTAAAAGAATTTTTTTAGCTATATTAAATTATCCACATTCTCGGCTAATGCCCAGGTTATACATAGTCGTAATGCCTCCTCCTCACCAAATACATAACAAATGGCATACATAACAATTTAGCTGTAACACTAATAAATGTACTGTATGTTACTGTTTGTTTTTTTCTGTAACATGTTGTAGATAGTAAAAGGGTTAAAAATGGGGGGAAAAAAAGATATGCAAAAACTTCATTAACACCTCAGGAAAAGGGTCCAGATTAGTGACCATGTATGAAATACTAAGTTGCCTTTGTTCCTATTGATACAGTTTCAGTACATATAAATGATCTGTTAATTGCATTTTCCTCATGTCTAAATGCTCATACAGTTAAATGCTCATATGAATTTGTCATTTTTGCTTGTGCAGGCAGTGCTGTACAATGACCGCTCAGTTCTGGAGAATCACCATGCTGCCTCTGCCTGGAATCTGTTCATGTCCCAGCCTGAGTACAACTTTCTGGCCAGCCTAGACCATGTGGATTTCAAGCGCTTTCGCTTTTTGGTTATTGAGGCCATTCTGGCCACTGACCTGAAAAAGCACTTTGACTTTTTGGCTGAGTTCAACGCTAAGGTGATCGCTTACTTCCATAATGCAGTTTAATCATAAATGAAATACTACAACTTGTCAACTTGTCATTTGCATACAGGTGGGACATGAAGGCTGCTCTGGTATTGACTGGTCTAATGAGAACGACCGGCTTCTGGTCTGCCAGATGTGTATCAAGCTTGCTGATGTTAACGGGCCACTGAAGCACAAAGATCTTCATCTTCAGTGGACAGAAGGCATTGTCAATGAGTTTTACGAGCAAGTATGCAATGCATTCATATACATATTTCATTTCTCCTGATTCTCTGAAATTGTGAGATATTCACTAATAATATCTATGAATGTCAAGAAGCTTTAGTACTGAGTGAAAGCTTAAGTTCTCAGTGACACCCCGTGTAATTGGAGCAATAATGCAAATGTCCTTAGCAACCAGTTGGTGGATCAATAATGCTGACCCAGAGTCACTGGAGTAAAGCAGGGACATGTTGTTTCCTGGCAACCAGCCCCTTCCTTTTCAGCAGTGTTGAAGATAATGGTTTTAAAACTGCACGGTTGACAACAAATAGACACCTATTAATACTTTAAATAGACTCCACATGAACTGTATATCCCAGTGCAACAAATCACATTAAAAAGTCCGATTTTATTATTATTTTTATTTATTTATTTTTATTTTTATTTTTTTATTGATTCTTATACACTTTTCAGAGTACAACAAAATATATCAATACAGAATCAATATTTTTTTTAACCCAATAACAGCCCCTCCCACCCCGCGCAGTAATGTTTACATATGATTAATTTATTTATGATTCATGTACATGTGATTCAATTACATATGTTTCGTGTTATTTTCATAAATCCATACAGAATATATATAAAGAAATTTAAAATAAATAAATAAATAAATAAATAAATAAAGGAAGGGGGGGGGTAAAATGGATAGTATTGACCATCCACCTCTCCTTAATCTTAATCTACCTCTAGGGTGCGTGCATCCTTGAAGTAGGTAATAAACTGTTGCCATTTTCCCAAAAATGAGTCTCCGCTACCTCTGATGTTATACTTGATTTTTTCCAGCTTCAAAAAGAACATTAGATCTTTAAGCCAGACTGATATAGAAGGGGGTTGTGGTGAGGTCCAAGACAACAATATTCTGCGCCGAGCAAGCAACGATGCAAAGGCCACAACACTAGCTTGTCTATGGCTCAGAGGCTGACACTGAGATGAAACACCAAGATGGCAATTAGAGGACAGACCTCTAAATTGATTCTAAGAATGTCGGACATAGTCCTAAAAAGGAATTCCAAAAGTTCTGTAGTTTGGGACAGAGTGCAAACATATGACTCAGGTTACAGGGTGAGAGTTTACATTTCTCACACATGTCAGGAACATTGGGATATATTTTAGATAGTTTACTCCTAGAGAGGTGAGCTCTATGGGCCACTTTAAATTGTATGAAACTAAGTCTAGCACAGGACGTGGTTTTCCGTATATTATCTAACACTCTGCCCCAGTAATCATCCTCAAGCTCCAGGCCCAATTCCTCCTCCCAGGCACTAATGGTTTTAATATTGTAAGAATCGTCTTGAGACCAAATCGTTGCATATATCTGTGAAATAATGCCTCTCTTACGAGGATTCAGCTTGAACACCTCTTCCCAAGCTGACTTTATAGGCAAGGAGGGAAACCCAGTGAATAGGGAGGAGACACAGTGCCTAATTTGAAAGAAACGGAAAAGGTGAGACGGAGGCAGGCTGAATGACGAGGATAATTCAGAAAAATTCACAAACACATCGTTGTGAAAAGATCCTCAAAGTGTTTCAGTCCCTTCTGTTACCAAATAGAGAATGTGGAGTCTATAAAGGAGGGGGGAAAGAGGTGGTTATTACATATAGGTGCCACGGTTGAGGCCGAAACAGTTTTAAAATGTCGGCGAAACTGGTAGAAGATTTTCAGGGAGGTACATACTATAGGATTATCTGTGTATTGTGAAAGGGCTACAGGAAGGGAGGAGAACACCAGAGCAGGGAGGGAGGTTGAAATACAAGACTGTGCTTCTAAGTGGCACCATGGAAGAGAGGGGGCCTGCACCCAGAACACCAGTTTCTGAATGTTAGCCGCCCAATAATAATACATGAAATTGGGCAAAGAAAGGCCACCACTCAGTCGACTCCTCTGAAGTAAAGATTTGGAGACCCTGGGAGTTTTTTCTGCCCATATGAAAGATGAGATTAATTTGTCTATATTCTTAAAGAAAGATTTGGGTAAAAACAAAGGGATGGATTGAAAGAGGTAGAGAAATTTTGGAAGAATGTTCATTTTTACAGTGTTTATTCTACCAAGAAGGGATAGTGGTAGAGCTGCCCATCGTTGAAAAGCTGACTTCATGTGTGAGAGTAAGGGTGTGAAATTCGCAGCCATTAATGCAGAATTGGAATGAGTGATGTTAACTCCGAGATATTTGAATTTTGAGTGCTCCAAGCGAAAAGGTATTTCAGTCTGTTTTATCTTTTGACCAGATTGGTTTATGGGTAAACATTCACTCTTTGGTAAGTTCAGTTTATACCCTGAAAATTTCCCAAAGTCATTTTATTTTTTTAACACCCCTCAAACAGGCCTATTTACAGTAGTTCATCTGAGAAAAGGTGCTGAAATTGTGAACAGAAGTAAGAAGATGACTGTTTTGTCAAGACCCCATTTACAGCCTTAGAAACTCCTAATGCATAATCTCTCTCTCTCTCTCTCTCTCTCTCTCTCTCACTCACTCACTCACTCTATCTCTCTCTCACTCACTCTCTCTCTCTCTATCTCTCTCTTTCTCTATCTCTCTCACTCACTCTATCTCTCTCTCTCACTCACTCTATCTCTCTCTCACTCTCTCTCTCTCTCACTCATTCTATCTCTCTCTCTCTCTCACTCACTCTCTCTCTCTCTCTCACTCACTCTCTTTCTCTCACTCTCTCTCTTGCTCACTCTCTCTCTTTCTCTAGCTCTCTCTCTCTCTTTCTCTCTCTTGTTCTCTCTCTCTCTCTCTCTCTTGTTCACTCTCTCTCTTGCTCTCTGTCTCTCTCTTTCTCTCTCTCTATCTCTCTTGTTCTCTCTCTCTCTCTCTTGCTCTCTCTCACACTCACTCTCTCTCTCTTGTTCTCTCTCTCTTTCTCTAGCTCTCTCTCTCTAGCACTCTCTGTCTTGCTCACTGTCTCTGTCTCTCTCTCTCTCTCTCTAGCTCTCTCTCTCTAGCACTCTCTCTCTCTCTCTGTCTCTCTCTCTATCTCTCTCTCTCTCTCTCTATCTCTCTCTCTCTCTCTCTGGTTCTTAAATGATTCATTCTGTACCAGATGACAGACTGAAGCACACTTACATGATGGCCTTTTGAAAGACATTGCCACTGGTTGCCATAGCAACAGGAGCTTGATAGCTGTGCTTCATTGTTTATGCATGAATGTCATTCCAAAAGTGCAGTATATTAATTTCTTGTCAATTTTTGGCAATTAAGGATTTTTAAAATTAGGCCCACTGGACATATACGATACATTCATCAGGTTTTTGTCTTCATGATCCAATAACACTTCAGACGCTCAAAATGATCAGAAGCATTGTGCTGGGATATATCACACATTATTAAAGACAACATGGTGGAGAACGCATCTTGCGTTCACCCATAAACAAACAATTTTTTATTGTAAACTCAAATATTTTAGTGTTGATTTTTTTAATTGACTTTAAAATGGTGCCTGAACATTCAGATTGGGTGGGGATGTTCCACGCTGTTTTAACGTGGACAGCTTTGGCCATTTTTGGTAGAAGGGAGTGCTTCATCAAAAGCTTCTCAAGCCTCATGTAATTAAGGTAATAGGCTGTAACCAGAGAGCACAGCAGCAAGTGGGATTAAAGAGATTGTTTTACGCATCAATATACAAAATAAAAACAAATAACTTTTACTAAAAGTGTCTCCTGGCTGACTTCTATAAATAGATATCAGCCGTACATGTAACGCAACTCTTTCTTATTAATGAAAGATTTGTTTAAAGGCAAGAACGTGATGTCAAAATGTCAATGCTTTAACATTTGCTATGTTGCACACTCACTAACGTAACATTCACTAGATTTATTTTACATACCTTATTTGCAGCCACAGAATAATGGAACATGTGTCAATAATGTGTGCAGATAAAAGGTTGTGTCACTCTAAATCGTGACAAAGAAAAAGCTTGTCAGACATTGATTTATATACACAATATGGCCAAAAGTATGTAAAGTTTCCATGCCAAAACCATGGGCCTTAATATGGAGTTGGTTCCTTTATTGTTATAATAAGCTCCACTCTTCTGGGAAGGCTTCTGGAGCGTGGCTGTGAGGATTTGTGTTCATTCAGCTACAAGAGCATTAGTGATGTTGAGGTCAGGTACTGATATTGGGTGAGAAGTCTCCAGTTCCAGTTCATCTCAACATTGTTCAGTGGTGATGAGGTCAGGGCTTAACACAGGAACTTAACACACCATGTCTTCATGGAGGTTACTTTGTGCACAGAGGTTTGGGCCTCTTGTTTCCAGTGAAAAGAAACTGTAATGCTCCAGCATGCAAAGACATCCTATACAATAATGTGCTTCTAACTTTGTAGCAGCAGTTTGGCCATTTAGTTGTATAATAAAATAAATCTACTAAAAATAAGTCCATTTAATATTTTAAAATCAATCAGTAACACCCCATTCACATGACGCCTGTCTGCTTAATGTTGTGCACCTCGGATTTACATAATATATTCTGTTTACTCAATATATTCTGTCTTTGCACTGGTTATCAGGGTGATGAGGAAGCCAGCCTGGATTTACCCATCAGCCCATTCATGGACCGTTCAGCCCCCCAGTTAGCCAAGTTGCAGGAGTCTTTTATCACACACATCGTCGGGCCACTCTGCAGCTCCTATGACACAGCTGCCCTCATGCCTGGCCGGTGGGTGGAGCCTCAGCCCAGTGAGGCTGAAGAAGGATCTGGTGTGGAGGAGACTGATGAAGATGAAGAGGAGGAAGAAGAAGAAGACACAACAGAGGAAGATGCCTCGACCAACTCGGATCAGTCTCGTATGTTCATATTCATTTTGCACTTATTTGGGGTTTTTATCATTAGAGGATTTCAAGTCTGCTAATTTTATACATCAAAATCCTCATCAGCATGCAAACATTTATTGAGGTCCAGAAGCAGTATGAATTTTTTTCCTAAGGTTTGCATTTTGATGGCATGGGTAAGAGTTAAAAAGCATGTATGTGAAATGACTAGAGGTGATGTTGCTGTTACTGTACAGGCTTACATTCACACCGATTGGGAACTCCAGGGCTGTCAAATGTATTTAATAAATTGGTTTTTAAATTCCCTTACTTAAAAGATTTCACACATGAATATTAATGACATTATCATTTTGATAGCAAACATCAGTAGTAGCGCCACATTCTGCATTTGTGTCTCATAAACCAGTGGAAATGTCATGAACAGGTTAAAAAAAAACTCTTAAGCAAAGATACTGAGAGTCAATAGAATAATTTTATTATATACATTAACAATTATTCCAAGTGGCTTCCTCTTCAATTTCGTGCTCACCACAAAGAATATAAAATATACATAAAGTGGTCTTGTAGAGCCCAATTAGTGTAATGTGGAATGTGATGGTGCACATTTAAAGTGTAGGTGCCTATTATATCTTGAAGTATATTTAAGGTTAATACTTGTATTATCTGTTGTAGAGAAACTGATGCCCAAAATGCGACAGAAAGTCTTCTGTCACATCACCCAGTACCTTTTGGAGAATTATGAAATGTGGAAGAAGGTCATTGCTGAGGAGGCCCAAAGCCAAACAAAGCCAAACAAAGTCTCTGACCCAATCCTGGCTATACATGAAGAGGAGGAGGAGACAATAAGCAAAGACAAGCCTCCAGAGGACCAGGAGCAAAAAACAGATGGAGAAGAGATATGGCCAGCAGAGGAGCAGCGATATGATGCATCAATAGAAGACAAACAAACTGAATAAAGAAAAGTGAGGACACAGCAAAGCAAAAGGAAACAGTTAAGAAATATCAGGAAACTAAAAAATCAAGACACAAGCTGTAGAAAAATGTGGAGAGAAAAATACAGAAATGGGATGAGACTTCAGAGGATTAGGAGATATGGAGTGAATGAGTGATTTATCTAGTCTAGAATATTGTCACAAAGCCTTTATTTCCAAACAAGACTCCTGATAAATGGTTGCCAGCACATCACTAAGACACAACACTGTAGATTCTTTAGGTTAACAAGTTTCTGTAGGAAACACGGCGGTTCCGAGTGTCTTCGGATAGGGTTCATTAGCTACATCCAATAAAATGTCATTTCTAAAATGAACATGAACAGGCTTTTTATAAAACTAAACACTCTAATGGTGGCCACACCACCAATTCATGCTTAAGTTCCAAAACTTCCATGACTAGGGTCTAAATGATCTGCACTTTTTTAAGTATTTTACGGACCCTGGTATTAGACTGATTCAGGAATGTATTCCATCATGATACAACTAGGCCTTTTGAGCTCATAGCAATGTGATGGGGAAGTACACACTCCTTAAGCACTCCGATACACCATAATCCATATGGAGGAAAGAAGGTTCAAGAAATAGCATGCACCTAAAAGACCACATGTGTAACACTACTTATCTAATCTTTTTTCTCTCTTTTTAAGTTAAAAGCATCTGTCTTTTTCTTTTGTTTGCCACTTGATTTCCTGTGGACGTTTCATGCCTCCACAGGTTCACCACCTGCCTGTAGAGTTAGGCACCATGACTTTGCAGGTGCACTAGTAAATGTTCACGTGTTTGTCCTTTTTAATATAAATTACCTGTTACTTTTTTTTTTTTTTAATCATTTTTCAGGGTTGCGGTAGCTTTAGTTTGTGACGTGGCATTCCTCTTTATCATGATATAACAGCACTGTAAATACTGTGTAGCATTTCTTCCTTTCGGATTTTTATTCTGCCAGTGCACATTTGGGGGGGGGGGGGGGGACAGAATCTTCTGTTTTGATAGAGTTAGTTAGAAAGACATTACATGCATAGTCACTACATACTAAAGCTCCAGTTCTATTCAAGTTTACCTGTGTTTTTGTATGATGTGATTCTTTAAAGATGAAGTATACAATGCAGTTATTTTGCTTATTATAACCGAAGTAAATCAATCCCACATCCTATAGTTAGGAAACAGCATGTATTTAATCCTGGTATTCGTGCCATTTCAGCCTTCTGTGTATTTGACCCACATGTTTGAATTGGCAGTTGAATCCTGCTGAATCTTAGATCTGTTGGTCGTTTTATGCATCTTGAGTAGCAAGTATACAGTATATATCCATATAGGGATTATATACACAGAAATGCAAATGTAAATGCACCCAAAGATTTAAACCTGATTGTTTTTTCTAAGTTTCAATGCTCAATGCTAGTATGGTTCCATTCTTGTTATATGTTTAATACAGAAAGCAAACAGCTTTCGAAAAGTTCCAAAAATCAAAAACAAATATGATGTGCTCTGCTTGAGGGCTAAAGAGCAAGCATTCGTTAAAGTCATGCACTCTCGCTAAACAAGGAAGGCCCTCATACTCCAGTCATCTGATAGCTGCTATGTCCTAGAGGAACTGCTAACCCCCATATAGGCATGAGACCTGGTGTAGCGACGCATGCAAGAGGGTAGTTCACTACAAACAACTACAGCACTGCTGTGTGCTGCCTGTGCTGCCTTAGACACAGGGACGAATGGAGAAGCAGATTGATTGTGACTGCAGTTCAGGGATAGATAATGCAGTCCGATGTTCTTGTATGGACGTAATCAGCTTGCACCTGATGCTACTGTGCCATAATTTAGAAGGGGTGCTAATGAAATTTGTAGTAATTGTAGAATTCCCCACTTCAATTTGCAGCATAATGTACGCTTTCTTATCAACAGCCAGCACATCAAGCAATACTGACACATACTGTAGACTGATGGTAGTTTTTAATGATTGCCATCATATTATTATGAAGTTGGGCATAATATATATTTTTTCACAGTGCAGCTGTTTGTGCCAAATATTACTTCAATAAACAACTGCGTTGTTGAAGCTTTTTATGGTTAATAAGGTCAGGTGTGCTTTCTCTGTGTGTGAGTGCATGTTTGTATGGAATCAGGATGAGTTCATTTTGAATCAAATAATTTTTTTTAATAGTGCCCTAAAAGAAATTACAAAAAAAAAAACAAAAAAAAAAACATTTTAGATAATTCCAAAAAAAAAACAAACTGAGGAGATGATGCTTTTGGCACCATGTTTTCTTCATATATATCTCAAATCAGAAGGAGGACAGAGAGGTACGTTGTTTCTGAGTATACTCATTAGGCAGCTGTACTTAACAATTATACTACTAAGTACAAGTATGTGTAAGTATACATAAGTGTAACCTTTAATGCTGCTGAAGAATCTAGTAATTAGGTCGGGTACACTGTACCCCAACCACAGGAAATGTATACTGTGTATTCTCAGAAAAATAGAATGGCATTTAACAACAATACAAAACAATTAATAAATTAATTGAATGACTTGCAAGTCACTTTAACAAATTAGTTGTTCTACCTAAGTGATGCTACCATTTAATAGGCCTAGAATTTAACATGTTATGTTTGGTTACAGATTAAATCTTTATTTAAAAGAAAGAGAAAGACAACAATTTGCCCTGTTAAAAACTGACTCACTGGTAAAAGGCAGTGATGTGTGTGTGTGTGTGTGTGTGTGTGTGTGTGTGTGTGTGTGTGTGTTTCATCAGTCTATACGCTAGTCAATGACAAAACCGTGGTGAAAATTTAAAAAGAAAGAAAGAAAACACAGAGAAAACTAAAGAAAAATGAAGTAATGAGTTATATTAAAAAGTTAAACTATGAGTAATGACAGAGTGGCGTTGCAAACATTGCAGAAAAATGCATCATTTGTCATGTCTGCAATATCTATATACAGTGGTGTGAAAAAGTGTTTGCCCCCTTCCTCATTTCCTGTTCCTTTGCATGTTTGTCACACTATCACTTTTTCACACAGGGCCATGATGGTGTGATATGACCAAATATTTTTTGACACCTGACCATCACACCCATATGAGAGCCTTCCCCAAGTTGGTAGCACACAATTGTATAGAATACAATTTCCCTTTATGAAGACATGACGTGTTAAGGTTGGAAGAAGGTGAAAGAACTCGAGTGTCCTGCAAAGATCCCTGACCTCAACCCTACTGAACACCTTTGAGATGAACTGGAACTGGAGCCTCCTCACCCAACATCAGTGCTTGACCTTGTAGTTGAGTGAACACAAATCTGCACAGAAATCCAAAATCTAGTGAAAAGCCTTCCCAGAAGAGTGAGCTTATTATAACAGAAAAAGGGGAATACATCTGGAATGGTACTCTCAACAAGCACGTCTTCTGTGTGATTGTCAGGTGTCCACAAACATTTGGCCATGCTCTTTTGGATTTACATTTTTTATTTGGCCATGCTCTTTTGGTATGCTCTTATTTGTCACCATTAAAGACCTCAGTGTGACTCCATATGTATGTGCTAAAACATTATAAATGACAAGGCATAGGACTGTCTCTGCAAGTGTATATGAAGATATACTTTATTCAGCAAATGCAGACTGAAACATTCTGTAAAATCATATGCAGAGACAGATGCTATCTGCTGTAATCAAGCTACTTAGGGCAATATTCTCACAGATCTTCCCATTTATTTTAGGCATCTCAATCTGTAAGGCTAACTTCACCATATGTTACTAGGACTTTCTGGTTGTAAGTAAACAAGGAAGTATCACCTGCACGTACTCTATAGTCATTCCGCAGTGCATCATGGTTTGTACTATACTGCTCCACTTTACAAATTTTACCCTGTTAAAATAAATACCGGTAGGTTAGTATAGTAAAATAAAACGATCACATGATGTATTCCAAGCCTTCATTATCCCTTTATAAAACTTCACAATAATGTACTTTATTTATTCACCATTCCTTAAACACTCCCTCTTTGTGATATGACTTTATGTACTTCCATATGTAGCGACTCCACAGTATTGTGACCTTGTTTGGAGTCTTCTGCTGGGGTAAAGACATTACGTTATCACATACCCATGATATACTGTAGCAGCATCCCTGAGTCCATCAGACTGAGGTCAGGTTCATTACTTAATATACTTAGAATAAGGTCATTCCTTTTATCTCGTCATTTTTCAGGTTATTATTTTTTGTGGTTTGTAGTTATTGGCTTGAGATCCCCGGTTGACAAAATACAGCAGCATTGTAAATATTCTGTAACACTTATTTCATTTAAAATTTTTATTCTGCCAGTACACATGGGGGGGAACTCCTGTTTTATATGGTTCAGCAATTTTCATAAAGTCATCAAATCTCTCACTATTTTATATGGGAAATTTTTCTCGGAAGGTAATTTATTTAACATATTTGCATACTAAATACTAAAGGTTCAATAATTCCAGCTCTAATTAAGCTGATCTCTATGTTTTGGTATGATTCTTTAATGATGAAGGGCACAATATAGCTGCTCCATGTGCTCATTCATGTCCCCGCTAATGTCTAAACCATTCCTCTGGAATTCCATGTGGTATACGTAAGTAAAAGAGCATGTATTCAATCATGGCATTGGTGCCATTTTAGTCTTTTGTGTATTTAACCTGATTTTTTTTTTTTTTTTTTTTTTTAACTGCAAAACTGATCAAGAACTATAAAGTTCCATATATGTATCTTCATTCATTGATCATGCATGTGATTAGATAGGGAAGGTAGGTAGACAGGGACAGAATTTTGTTGTTTGTTTATGTAAGCATTATATTTATTTCACTGTCCTGCATGTGCCTTTTTGATATCTGTTTAAAGTTCAGTTCAGTTCAGAATATTGAAGCTTCTTGCTTGTCCTTTTGTTTCATTATTATCTGTATTACACAAATTCATTAATCATTTCTGTCTGGCAAGTTCAATGTCCAGTGGTTACCGAAGATGAATGAATGAATGACAGGTTTGGTTTCCTGTTAATACAGTACGTATACAGTATACACAGTGTTTATATTATGGTGAATCAGGGTAAATAAAGCATGGATATGCTGAATTTATCCATCAAAGCCTTGGCACTGTCTAGTCACAACATCCTGTTTTGGTAAGGAGGCATGTTCATATGAAATCATACAGTTGTTGACATGGGAAACATTTTACCTGATGCCTGATTTTCTTTCACTGTCATTCTTATCCTTCTTGTTTGCCTTTGTCAGTTTGTAGTTGCTGTCAGCTTGTTATCTTAACCTATATGCATCTGATGGTGATGGTCATTGTGCACTCTTCTTTCACCAACAGAAACATATAAGATTCACACTCTCAACACAATCAGTGAGACACGTTTTTATATGTGATGGGTACCTCACTGGCCAAAAAAAAAAAATATGTGTTCTTCTCACTAGTATGTTGCACTTAAGACATGTAGCAATACCTATATAAAAGGGATCTGTACATTTCACCAGTATTTATGAAGTAAAATATTCAGTTTATTGATGTCTATTGTTCCATTTTGTACAAAACACGATATTGTTAATGGAGGGCATGGAGAAAACAAATATAACAAATGTCTTTTGAATAAACATTATTTATTTTTAATGTTTTATAATTTACTCACTATCCTGTAGCTTCTCTATGGGCAGAAAATGCTGGAAGTGCCTCTTGGTATAATGTATTATACAAGAAATATATACTGATATTATTAGAATTTGTCACATTCTGAACAATGTTTATGTTACGTGAATACAGTTAAATGCTGTATTAAATGTTGTGATATTCAGTGTCTGTTTTTTTATCATCCTGTAGTAATTTATAGGAGTTGCGTGTATTTAAAAAAAAAAAAATCATTCCTCACACTACATTTACATTTATTCATTTAGCAGACACTTTTATCAAAGCAACTTACAAATTATATATATATATATATATATATATATATATATATATATATATAT
>JAFFST010053500.1:51042-72976 GCA_022414735.1 Noturus placidus
TTTTGCAAGGAGGAATGGGCAAAAATATCAGTCTCTCGATGTGCAAATCTGATAGAGACATACCCCAAGCGACTTACAGCTGTAATCGCAGCAAACGGTGGCGATACAAAGTATTAACTAGAGGGGGCTGAATAATTTTGCTTGCCCAATTTTTCAGTTTTTTATTTGTTGAAAAAGTTTGAAATATCCAATATATTTCGTTCCACTTCATGATTGTGTCCCACCTGTTGTTGATTCTTCATAAAAAATTACAGTTTTATATCTTTATGTTGGAAGCCTGAAACGTGGCAAAAGGTCGAACAGTTCAAGGGGGCCGGATACTTTCGCAAGGCATTTTATCTACAATATATCCCAATGTTCCCGACATGTGTGAAAAATGTAAACTTTCACCCTGTAACCTGAGTCATATGTTTGCACTCTGTCCCAAACTTCAGAACTTTTGGAAATCCTTTTTTAGGACTATGTCTGACATTCTTAGAATCAATTTGGAGGTCTGTCCTCTAATTGCCATCTTTGGTGTTTCATCTCAGTGTCAGCCTGTGAACCTTAGACAAGCTAGTGTTGTGGCCTTTGCATCGTTGCTTGCTCAGTGCAGAATATTGTTGTCTTCGACCTCTCCACAATCCCCCTCTATATCAGTCTGGGTTAAAGATCTAATGTTCTTTTTGAAGCTGAAAAAAAATCAAGTGTAACATCAGAGGTAGAGGAGATTAATTTTTGGGAAAATGGCAACAGTTTATTACCTACTTCAAGGATGTACGCACCCTGGAGGTAGATTAAGGAGAGGTGGACAGTCAATATTATCCATCTTACCCCCCCCCCCTTCTCTCTTTCTTTTCTTTGATTCTGTATGGATTCATGAAAATAATACGAAACATATGTAATTGAATTACATGTACTTGAATCATAAATGAATGAATCATATGTAAACATTCCTGGGTGGGGTGGGAGGGGCTGTTATTGGGGTAAAAAATATTGATTCTGTATTGATATATTTTGTTGTATTCTGAAAAGTGTATGAGAATCAATACAAAAATATAAATACAAATGCATTATTCGCCTCAAAATTCTACGAACAATACCCCATAATGACAATGTGAAAGGGATTTGTTTGAAATCTTTGGAAATTTGTTAAAATTGTTAAAAACTGATAAAAAAAAAATTAAAAAGCACATGTACATAGATATTTTTGCCATGACTCTTAAAATTGAGCTCAGGTACATTCTGTTTCCACTGATCATCCTTAAGATGTTTCTACAACTTAATTGGAGTCCACCTGTGGTAAATTCAGTTGATTGGACATGATTTGGAAAGGCACACACCTGTCTATATAAGGTCCCACAGTTAACTATGCATGTCAGCGCACAAACCAAGCCATGAAGTCCAAGGAATTGTCCGGAGACTTCCAAGACAGGATTGTATTGAGGCACAGATCTGGAGAAGGGTACAGAACCATTTCTGCAGCATTGAAGGTCCAAATGAGCACTGTGGCCTCCATCGTCCGTAAATGGAAGAAGTCTAGAACCAGCAGGACTTTTCCTCTTTGTGGAGAGAGGAGAACCTTCCAGAAGAACAACCATCTCTGCAGAACTCCACCAATCAGGCTTGTATGGTAGAGTGGCCGGATGGAAGCCACTCCTCAGTAAAAGGCACATGACAGTCCGCCTGGAGTTTGCCAAAAGGCACCTGAAGGACTCTCAGACCATGAGAAACAAAAAGATTGAACTCTTTGGCATGAATGGCAAGCATCATGTCTGTAGGAAACCATGCACCACTCATCACCTGGCCAATACCATTCCTACAGTGAAGCATGGTGGTGGTAGCATCTTGCTGTGGGGATGTTTTTCAGTGGCAGGAACTGGGAGACTAGTCAGGGGGATCGAGGGAAAGATGAAAGTAGCAATGTACAGAGACATCCTTGATGAAAACCTGCTCCAGAGCACTATGGACCTCAGACTGGGGCGAAGGTTCATCTTCCAACAGGACAATGACCCTAAACACACAGCCAAGATAACAAAGGAGTGACTACAGGACAACTCTGTGACTGTCCTTGAGTGGCCCAGCCAGAGCCCATATTTGAACCCAACTGAACATCTTTGGAGAGATCTGAAAATGGCTGTGCACCAACGCTCCCCATCCAACCTGATGGAGCTTGAGAGGTCCTGCAAAGAAGAATGGGAAAAACGGCCCAAAAATAGGTGTTCCAAGCTTGTAGCATCATAGTGAAAAGACTTGAGGCTGTAATTGGTGTCAAAGGTGCTTCAACAAAGTATTGAGAAAGGCTGTGAATACTTATGTACATGTGCTTTTTTATTTGTAATAAATTTACAAAGATTTCAAACAAACTTCTTTACATTATCATTATGGGGTATTGTTTGTAGAATTTTGAGGAAAATAATTAATTTAATCCATTTGGGAATAAGGCTGTAACATAACAAAATGTGGAAAAAGTGAATGCCCAATGCACTAAGAATAAGTAACAGTGAGATATTAGAGATTCAGAGATATTATGAGAGAGAGAGAGAGAGAGAGAGAGAGAGAGTATTCAGGAATTGCACTAAGGCATTCTCATGCTTATTCTGAGTTGAATTGTGTTAATCCTAGGTGTCCAATGAGATGCTGACTGGAGGAGTCCTTTAAGAGAACAGCTGCCTTGCCATTTTCGGTCAAAGCACATGCCAAAAGAGCATAAGTTCATCCACCGCCCAGTAGCAAACATAACTCCACACTGCTGCTGCTGCTGCTGTTCTGATGAAGCGCTTTCCTACTGAACCAGATGAAAGAATTTCAGTTAAATAATTCACTGATCTCATTCAGTTATTCACACATTTTAGGCTAGATTATTATCTAAGGCTGGTCCTGTTTGATTCAAGATGATTTGTCACACTTTACCACTAGTTTTGATAACACTTTTGCTCTGCAATCATTGTTGTGAGGTGATAGATACCGCATGTCAATGCATTTTCCCCAATGTTCTTATGCAGGCAAATGTAGTGTCTGTGAAGGACAACATTGGTGATTCTTAATCCTAGTCATGTGGACCTCATGTATTGTACATTTTTATATTTTCCCATCTTTAACACAGCTGATTTACCCCATTCAACAATTATCAGGTCCTTCGTGTGTTGAGGCATGAAAGCCATAATAATGTGCACAGTGCTTCAAAGGCCTTGTTTTGGCATACAAGTGTGCTGAAGGCCAGTGGCACAAGGAGAGGAAGTCTCAACTTAGAAGAAAGCACATCTAAACATGGCAATGAAAATGTGCACAGTGACCTACTAATTTGAATTGTATTAAGGATATCCAGCTCTGAAGCTTTCATTTATGGTTAGCCCTCCCAGAATCTCCCAGGCCCAAATATTCCCATTCCTTTGCCTTGTGTCCTTATTCCCCCTCCTAAATAAGCATGCATTACACCTACAGGTAGACAGATAGGCATCCATCCATATATACACACTCTGTAATTCTCCATGCTAGACTGTGTTTTTTCCCAACCCACTCCTTCCGCATGGCTCTTTTCTTTCCTTACATGCCTGAGAGAGGAGCACGCTGCCAAGTCTCTCCTTATTTACTGAACAGTTCCTTTTTTGGTGCTGCATTAAAGACAGCTAACAGGGAGGAGAAAACTGTAGCATTTCACTGTGAACCACTGATTGTGGAGCATGGCTAAAGAAAAAAAAAGTCAGACACGTGCTAGTGAAGTGCTTACATGAGAAAGAAATCCTTAACTTGTGTAGGCATTACTGTATCCAAAAAAGAATGATCAACCCTTGGTGAAGAAATGAACCCAAAAAAATGGCTAGGACTTGTAAAGGTATCATCACCAATATTTATTATTTATTTATTATATAATGTGTATAATATTATATAGTAATAGTAATGTACTGTAGTAATAGTACATAGTGTGTATTCTAAGTTCATAATCATGTGCACATGTGTATTTCTCCCATAACTGTGGTCCGGTAGATGTTTTCCTTCTTATTTGGTTACTGATAGCTAATCTTTTACATTCCTCTAAATTTCCCATTAAATAATTGAGCAGGAACTTCACGTGCCAAAGCCTGATAGCAAAAATAAAGTGGAATCAGCCTCACTGAAGCTGCAGATCAGGAAACCAGGCTTTTCAAGAGCAGAGCTTATTCCCTCCACACTCAGCACACATTCTGTCAGTTACAGGTCATGAAATCTGAACACATACTGAGTCAATGTTTAGTGACAGAGCCCTGACAAGCACTCAGTACAAATTATTAAGCTTGCATGGACAGAAGGGATGAGGCATCCAAGCCACCTCAACTGTTCTTATTCTTAAGATCTATTCACTTGTTCTTTACTGTACTGTACAGTACTGTATGTCCTGTGTGATGTGGATGATGCAGAACAGTGAATAAAAGGAAATTACAGCATCTAGTAGTTTGATCACTCCTGATATATTACTCTGTCACTTCATTTCTGTAATTTCTAATCTACAATATTTAAGCTATTGTTTTGTTTGGTATTTTAAAATCAGCAAATATATGTTTCTTCATTGCTATGAGTTTATATCATGCTTATATCTGCTGATGGTGTACTAACTTCTGTAAACAAATAACCTTCATTACACCTGAAAGTACTTTATCCAGCTTTATTTTGATTTCTTCACAGTGAGCACAGTGAATGGCATCATCATGAATCATTTCGTTTTCTCAATCAAACCTTTTTTATTATGTTATCTCCAAACAGTCATGTAAGAGGCAATGCCATAATATGCTAAAAGATTAAATTGTACCAATAGATTTGTAATATATATATAATATCAAATGGTACCAATAGATTTGTAGCATTTTAATCAATGTATGAGTGATTTAAATTCCCCCAAGTTTTGGGATAGTGTAAATAATACTGCCAGACATGTCTACTATGTTACTAGTGTGTCTGTTTTATTGATGCAATTCAAACTCGTTCACCATGCTCGGGTATATCTGTACATGGCCTACTAGTATGTGCTTGTGCATGTGTGTGTATTAGGAGGACTAGCCTCAGTTCTGTGTTTATGTTCCTGCACAATGCGGTCCCCATCATTTCAGAACAAAAAAAAAATGAAGAAAGAGAGACAGTGGCTGGAATGCCCTGAGCGATGGCCTGCCGGATTGGAGTGTTCTCCCCAGTCATCCCTATAAGGCTGTAGTAGAGTGGACCCGATGGGCTGTGTGCGGCCCTGGCTCCA
Source organism: Noturus placidus (assembly GCA_022414735.1). Taxonomy (NCBI): domain Eukaryota; kingdom Metazoa; phylum Chordata; class Actinopteri; order Siluriformes; family Ictaluridae; genus Noturus; species Noturus placidus. The sequence continues at coordinate 56,246 of JAFFST010053500.1, forward strand.
TGTTTGGGAGGTGGGAGGTAGCAGAGAAGCACAGACTGGAGCTACATAAGAGCTCCACACACTGGTCAGGGCCACACCATCACCAAGTGGCTAAACCCCCGGCCCAGCACTGTCAGGGTAAGTGGCCTCCACCCACTTTCTTTCATTCCATCTCTCTGTTTTTTACTTTATTTTATTATATTTTTTTTCATGCCCTCTGAGATATGCTATGTTAAGCGGGACACTTTCAAGTGAAATTTGCTACACAGGAATGTAGATAGTAGATCAGAACTTACTTGATGTTGGCATCTGGTTGCAGCTTATGATAATTTGTGGCCCATTATGACCAGCTTCATGGTGATAAGATGGTTTGAAATGGAAATTGAGAGCTGTGGTTTCATTATTGTTTGCCACTGAATGAAAAAAAAAAACAACATTTATTGAGATAGTGAATAGGATGGAGGTACCTTGTATAGACTGTAACATATTGGATACACATTTATCATTAGTGGCATTATAATGCAGATATATCAGTAATGGTCTAAAAATGCATACTTGTCATTGGTGAGTGTTATAATGCAAATTTATTTGTGCTATAGTGCATATGTATCATTAATGAATGTTACGATGCAGATTTATCTGTAATGGTGTTATAAACCTGTAATAAATTGCTATATGCATGCATAGTTTCAGTAAATATGTATAAATCTGCATAACCTTTAAAAGCTATGTTTTATATGGTGGATCTTTGGAGACAAGACTCTGAGGCTAAATGGTTGAGGCCCTTGCTGGATTAAAATCTGTGTGATTTGTGAGGTTTATGCCTAAATATGGTTTTCTTAAATAGAGCAGAGGCATCAGTGTGACTCCCCAACACACACTCTCTCTCTCTCTCTCTCTCTCTCTCTCTCTCTCCTCTCTCTTAGACAGGGTGGGCCAGGGAGAGTTTGTGAAGTCCAAAGACAGACATGCCTCCCCATTATTTCCAAATTAGGAATTTCTCCCATGGTGAAGCATTCATTCATCAGGGACAGGAGTACAAGATTCAGGATACATGGGAGTGGGGCAGTTTATGAGTTCTGCAGAGATATACTTTATTTCTTTTTTACTATTTGGATTCCTTTTAGCATATTTCTTATTAGTAATTTTAGTAGAACCTTATTTTATCTTATTTTATCCTTTTGTAACAATTGGACCAGTTAGATTATTCCATGCATTCATGATTTTGTGGAGTAGGGTGTGGTCCCTATCTCTCGTTCTCTCTCTCTCTCTCTCTCTCTCTCTCACACACACACACACACACACATTTTTTAGACGTTCAAAATCCAGTAAATAATATTTCTGATAACTCGCTGGAATTTGTAACAAATGTTTAAAAAGTGAGGCTCTTTGCATGCCTAGATTTATTGATGTTCGACTGGTGCATTTGCAGTGATTGTCTCCTGTTGGAGTGAAGAAGGAAATCCGAGCTGAACCATGTGTGACGACGAAGAAAGCACTGCTCTGGTATGCGATAACGGCTCAGGACTGTGTAAGGCAGGCTTCGCCGGGGATGATGCCCCCCGAGCCGTGTTCCCCTCCATCGTGGGTCGTCCCAGACACCAGGTGACCTTTACCCAACCACACCACATAGAGACAATACACAGTAAAGATACGCCTACAGGAACCATGACATTTAGCTTAGGGGAATGGAAAACATTGATCTTTTTAATTTCCATTTATCTGATTATGATGTTGAACGCCTTTCTGTCTGCTCTCAGGGTGTGATGGTGGGGATGGGGCAGAAAGACAGTTACGTTGGTGATGAAGCACAGAGCAAAAGAGGTATCCTGACCCTCAAATACCCAATTGAGCACGGCATCATCACAAACTGGGACGACATGGAAAAAGTAAGCAGACCTTGCTAATTCTAGCATCATTACAATCTTGCCGAGAACAAGAGGCCAAATAGTTCCCCAAAATAGTAACACATAGCATGTGAGCCTTATGATAGATATGTAGCTGAAATTAACACGCAATTGTTCTTATCATTAGACTTCTTATCTGATCTTCTGTGTTCAAATAGACCCTAGTTATACCTGGAAGAGCTGTGTTGCCTTATGACTCACTGCACACATGACTCACATACACACACATACGCACCCACACACACTAATGTGTCGAACACTATCCTTCAGGCACACACTATCATCAACTAGCAGATGTATGCAGCAGATGGTATTATTCACTTAGCTCGCTGTGACTACTCCATTTCTCAGTCATTAAAAGGATCATGTGTCACAAATAAGAAAACTACAGGTTTTCGTTGATGATCCATTAAACTTTCATCAGCCCATTTGTAAGTGATTAATTATAATCTGGGCACTCTGACTTTATTTTCCCCATAAAGTAATTGTTTTTATTCTGAATAAAATAATGAATAATGAATAAAATACTTTAATTCTTTTGAAAGATCTGGCATCACTCCTTCTACAATGAGCTCCGTGTTGCTCCCGAGGAGCACCCGACCTTGCTGACAGAGGCCCCACTCAACCCCAAAGCCAACAGGGAGAAGATGACCCAGGTCAGGCTTAGTTTTCACTGTTCACACTAGCTAATATTTAGATAGAAATCAAAATCCTCTATGAGATCAAAGGAACTAAAAAGTGTCTGTAAAAAAATAAATAAAAACATTACAGTATTAGAATAGTACCCTAGCTCCTTCTCACCTGTGAACACTACTGTACCTTCCTTCAGATTATGTTTGAGACCTTCAACGTTCCAGCCATGTACGTAGCTATTCAGGCAGTGCTATCCCTTTATGCCTCTGGACGCACAACAGGTCCGTACCCCTGCCCCCTTTGAAAAAACCATAGCACATTTAACCGCAGAGTAACAGAACATTTGCCTGATCAAACATTTGTTTTTGTGCAGGTATTGTTCTTGATTCTGGTGATGGTGTCACCCACAATGTGCCCATTTACGAGGGCTATGCTCTTCCTCATGCCATCATGCGTCTGGACTTGGCCGGTCGTGATCTCACGGACTACCTCATGAAGATCTTGACTGAACGTGGCTACTCCTTCGTGACCACTGGTGAATGCAGACACTATTTTAACACTCTCTATTTATATCTGTTGTAACTTTAAGCCAAAATATAGTGCATTCAACAAGAAAAGAACTGTGAAAAATTATGAAACAAGACAGATTTTTTGTTGTGTACTGTTGTATATGGAGGCACAAAATGTTTTACGTGAAAACAACAGTGCCAATTTACTGAAGCAATCCATCTAATTCAGCTGAAAGAGAAATTGTCCGTGATATCAAGGAGAAGCTGTGCTATGTCGCATTGGACTTTGAGAATGAGATGGCCACTGCTGCCACCTCTTCCTCTCTGGAGAAGAGCTATGAGCTTCCTGATGGGCAGGTCATCACCATTGGCAATGAGAGGTTCCGCTGTCCTGAGACCCTCTTCCAACCATCCTTCATAGGTAATGCGCCTTTTCTGTTTCCTCAATTTCTGCTTCTTTCTTCATTTTCTCTCTGCACCATTTGATGCATTAAGTTCTGAGATATGATTTTCCCATCCAGGTATGGAGTCTGCTGGTATCCATGAAACTACTTACAACAGCATCATGAAGTGTGACATTGACATCCGTAAGGACCTGTATGCCAACAATGTCCTGTCTGGTGGTACCACCATGTACCCTGGCATTGCAGACAGAATGCAGAAGGAGATCACTGCTTTGGCCCCCAGCACCATGAAGATCAAGGTGAGTACTCTGACTAGCTGGATTTGCAGATCATAAAAGTTTTGGCTCAGTTTTAGTTCATTAGTCCTTGTGGCACTACTGAAGATTATAATACCACTGAACTTTTTTTTGTAATTGTCATCCTGTGTGTGTGTGTGTGTGTGTGTGTGTGTGTGTACATAGATCATCGCCCCACCAGAAAGAAAGTATTCAGTATGGATTGGTGGCTCCATCCTGGCTTCCCTCTCCACATTCCAGCAGATGTGGATCAGCAAGCAGGAGTATGACGAGGCCGGTCCATCCATTGTGCATCGCAAGTGCTTCTAAACTCGACAGCCCCAAGCCCTCAAAACTCTGCTCTTGCTTCCCAGCCTGTAAACTGTGAATGTATCCGCTGGTTTCTCTCCTGTTTTGTCTTTGCACTGCCCACACTTGCGTGAATATTTGGATTTTTTTCTCGTCATTGTTTTTGTTACATTGGATGAGCAAAGCCGCCAACATGAACAGATTGGAAAGATTCCTGGGTATAGCAAGGCTCCAGATGGAGGGAGAGAGAATAATTGCAAGGTGTTTTGTAATGGTTTATAGAAGAACAGAGCTCACATACTCCCTCTTGTGTTTCAAACACTGTAAGATACCCCTTGCATGTGATTTCTCACTGCTGTGGACTTTGAGACAGTTTGTATGGATATCTATACAATAACCCCAGGAATGAATAAAGCTCTGCATACTGAAACTGTATTTACTGTCTTTTTTCTGTGCATGATTCCATTTTAGACCATGATAAGAATAACTTACAAGTGATTCTATGTATTATTTGACAACCTCTTGGAAGATTAATTCACATTTCTGAAGAAAACTGAAACCAAATACTGCACAGTTAAACCATCCAACCTAATAGTCATTCATTTTATTATTTACTCACACAAATTCCAGTAGGGATACAAATGACTTTGTTCCTGAGCAGGATGGCAGCACCTTCATTATAAAAGGTGAAGCCAAAAGTTTTGAATCAGAAGATAATTTTTGCTATGATGTAATAGACTTCAGATCAATTGGATTTCTGACTTCAGTTGAAATCATTTCATTAAGACTAAAATCTTGTTACAAATGAGATTAGTATGATTTAAAAATGACACCATAAGCTCACAGGCTCTTTTTTCTTCTTTTATTTAAAAAAAATGGCAGTAGGAGGGAAAAACATTGTACAGTCACTGTATCATATTGCCCACAAGTTCCTGTTGCAAAACAGCACTAAAAGTTTCAGAGGAACTACTGAAACACAGACAGACATACCTCAAAAGAAAAGAGGGGAAAATACAATGCCACAGCACACACAAAATCCACAATGTGCTAACAAGACTAACTCAACATCAAAGAGGATATTGAAACTCGGAACACTAATTTTCTGTTGTACCACTATGGAATGGAAAAACAGAGAAGGAGCCACTGTTTGATTTAAGTTATCATGAGACTATGATACCTGAGATCACTGGTTCTATCAAGCCTCTATTTCCATGGCAGTAGCTCCTTTAATAAGGCGTATTAGGCTTCTTTGCTTATTGTACTGTACTGTAGGTGCTTTGGTTAAGGAAAAAGAGAGGCAAAACTGGGGGGCATCTGCCTGTTTATGCTGCTCAGCTTTACCATTTATTGTACGGCTCAAACTCCTGAGCACCATGACGAACGCAAAATAGGTCAACAGAATACAACTGCTCCAGTAACAGAAAACCTGCCACTCCTTCAAGTCAAACATCACTTTCAATGACCTGAAGTTCTCTAGCTGGAAATGGTTGCTTTTAGCTGTATACCACACAATACATACTGATTATAGTTTGAGGTCCCTCGACAAAACATTAGAGCTGTACCAATTAGTTTCAGCATAATTGACAAGATACAAACATTTCAATACATGTTTGATAATGGGTATCTTAGTATATAGCAAGAAATAAAATAAAATAAAAAATCTAAAATCACATCATTTTACATAAGGCAACTGTCTAAAAATAGCTTTGCATCCTGGTAAAAAGTTTACATTTGGTTGTGGCATTAATAGCTAAAAGACGCCACCTTCAGGATACACTGTAATAATAAACCTGATGAGCAGTCAGATCAGGTCACAAAGCTGTCCAAAAAGATTGCTTTTGAACAGGCACAAAAGTTAAAGCAAGCTGTTTAAAAATTCCATAACCGACTAGAGCCAGACGAGGGGGGGGGCGGGGGGACATCACTTACAAGCTTTACAGCTTCATTACAAGATGCCTACAGCAACCTGTGCACCACAGACTCCACTTCACAGTACTTTTTTTTAAATAAATAAATAAATACAAAAAAAGCCTTCAATTATCCGAAGATAAAAAATAAAACTTCTGGGCCTGTAGCTTCTACTGATGTCCTCCCTCTATCTGTCACCTGAGGTCCAGCACTGTCGTTTTGGTGTCCTTTACAACCACATGCTTACAGATCTGTAAATTACACACATTTGATTTTCACTTCCCCTAAAAAGATGTGCTTGTGTCCTACTTACAGAGCCACATCTAACGCACCAAGAATCTGTAATAACATGGTATTTAACTTTGACATAGATTTGGTTCTGGATGACAATCCCTATTAGAAGTGTTGAACTGTCACCAACGGTATTTTTAGTGATATGTCATGTTTATGAGCGCCACAGGGTAAATCAATCACAAGCTCACTGTTGAAGTCGCTCAAAAAGGCACACGTTTGATTGGCTGTACTATAATCCTTACACCAATTAGTAAAGAAAAATATTAGGAGAACAAGGAAGCAAAAGAATGTGTGAATAAGGCAAAGTGAGCTAGCTGACAAATCAGTTGCATATCATGGGATCACCCAAAAATGTAATGATTCAGGGGTAGAATAGTAAAATAGCCATAACTTCACACTACATTATCATTAGCAAGCAGAGACAGTTTTTTTCTAGCTAATCTACAAGTGTAGCTAGCAAAGACCTAGCTAGATGGTGCTAGACTGCCTCGCCCAAACTTAATGTCATAATTTCATCAACACTTCATCGACACTCTTTGCATCATGGTTCCACAAAGGCAAAAATATTTACATTGATAAATGAAAAAGTCAACAAAACAATGTCTAAGAAATATGCTAGCAATGTTTTCCAGTTAAACAGGACTAGCACAAATGTTGATGCCAGTGACTGTAGTTTCAAATTCTTTGCAAAAATGGTCAGCTAGTTATAACTGTGCAATTCTGTAATTTAATGAACCAGTATCGAATTTATGGTAACAGAGACAAAAAGAACACAGACTTAGCCTTGACTGAGGTACCACATGTTGCCACAGTCTCAGATGAGGTTTAACAGTAGTGATTAGGCCTAAACTGTACCAAAGTGAAATTTTGAATAATAAAAAGCTAGTAATTTATGAGTATACTTGTGTATTTATGTGTGTTTAATGTTAGAACCAAACCTATGCTTTTGGTATTTAATCAGAATTATACGACTGAAAGTCTTACAGTAAAGAGAGTCGTAACATTATTCAGCAGCAATGTTAGCTAGCAAGGACAGATTTCTCTAGCTAATCTACAACTGTAGCTAGCTAGTACCTAGCTATATAGAAATAGCTGCCTTTCCCAAATGTAAAGTTGTGATTTGATTAACACTTGTAGAAACATGGTACTGAAAATGCCAAAATGGATATTGTATGTGAATATATGCTGCCTAGATCTCCTTTGAAAGAGGAGTAGTAGTGAAGTAGTAGCAGAGAAGAACTAACAGGTACTAGCTAGCTAACTCATTCATTACATAGACTGGTTAGCTAGTTAAAATTCATGTTAGCTATTTGACTTCATTTTTATATTTATGTGCATGTAATCCTTAGCTATTCAGTACTAGTGGTTGCAATGTTCAAACCAAACTAATGTTTTTGCTATTCAATTAGGAAAAAGTATGGCTGAGGGCCTTACGGTGAAGAGGGGAGGGTCTTTTGAGTGCGGGTGAAAGCCTTTCAGTCTGCAGCCAGCCACCTCGCTCATTCCAGCAGTGGTGAGGCGGAACACTCCGGTACTGCGTAGAGGCAGACAGTGTGAGAAGACCTTTTTTTTTTTAATACACAGTGCATTTTCCCCCCTCACACAACCAGAGCAGATAATAATATTGACTAGTGAACTGCACTGCTCATAGGACTTCCTAGTACTACAACAAAAACTTTATTCACAATATAGCAACATGGATATTAACATGTACTAGAAAATGAGATCATGGTATACTTGTTTTAGCATTATGCCATTATCTTTTTGTTTCCTTTAGAATTAACTACAAAATTTTCTTACATGTTTTATTAAACTCTTAATGTTTTACAACTCTCAAATGCCTGATAAATTGATAAATTGTGGCTTAATATCATCCAATGCGAGCCTTCTATACAAATCTTTACACAGATCTGGAACACATTATCAATCAACATTCGTCGGGCTCCAGCAATCACTAATTGTTTTTTTTCACTTTAGCTTTTATTATTTGTCTTGCTTTTATTGGCATGTTACCTTTACATTACGTCTATCCATCCATCCATTTTCTGTACCGTTTATCCTACACAGGTTTGCGGGGGAGTCTGGAGCTAATCCCAGGGGACTCGTGGTACGAGGTGGGGGGACACCTTGGATGGGGTGCCAACTCATCGCAGGGCACAATCGCACCCACATTCACACTACGGACAATTTGGAAATGCCAATCAGCCTAAAACAAGTGTCTTTGGAGTGGGGAGAAAACCCCCAAAGCACAGCAAAAACATGCAAACTCTGCATATGCCGGGCGGAAAGGCTTACTGATGATTTTTTTATTCATAGTAAACTGTGTCATTCTGAAAAAGTAACTTGGTCCTGTTCCCTGGATGGAAACTGAGATGGGGAGGAGAGTGTTTGATTATACTCACTCGTTATGCTTGGGTGAGCAGACAATGGCAATGGCCTCGGGCAGCATCAGTTGATAGGAGCTGTGAGTGTGCAGATCCACACTGGAAAGAAAAGCTGTCTGTGTGGGATGCGTCTGTAGGCATGCATATATAAACACACATTCATACACACACACACACACACACACACACACACACACACACGGTTAATAACCATCTTTACATAATCAGTTCTTGCGTGATCATTAGCTGGCTTAACAGGAACTGAGAATAACACTAAAATTATTAGGGATGTTACCATGGTGACCCTCTGAATGAAACCCCATTACATTTGATCCAACAGGTAATAGGGCCAACTCAATAGTCATTTTGAATAAAGCCATCTGCTTTTCATTAACACCCCATTATGTTTTCAGAAAAGACTCAGCTATTCATCTGTTTTCTCGGTCAATACAAAAAGCTTATATAAATGCAGCAATTTGATGAGAATGGTAAAGAGTGTCCTACATGGATCCAGCCAAGGGTCAGTAGGTTATGATGGTCCTGATAACTGAACAGCTCTTCCACATTCTCCATGTCACAGTAGTCGGGCCCGGATGACTGTTTCGGCACAATCACGTGGGTGAGCATGAACTCGTTGTGAGTCTGGGGGTTAGGAAGAAAAGAACAAAAGAGGGTTTTTTTTTTTTCATTCTGTCCATTGTGAGGCCATTTTAGCCAACTAAGCAAACAAAGCCAAAGTGCAACCTTTTATCAAATGTTTATGGAACCATTGTATGAAAAGAGAGCAAGCATTGAATACACTCATACCCAGTTTCAGTATTACCACTACTTTTCTAAACATAGGCACTCTTATGCCAGAAAATGCAGACGGAAGAGAAACAGGTTGGACTATGTACAACCATGGAACAAAAATCAAATGACCTCATTCACAATTCTGGAACTCTGTATATGCCTACTCCATTGAACACGTCAATTAAATTTCTATCATGCAATGAATGCAGAAAACGGAAGCATCATGGAGCTGGTAACCTAAAGAACATAAAGTAAACACGAAGAACATATAAAAGTTGTTTCGAAGCGACAAAACATTGGGACAAATTTAAATTAAAAAATTTGATCTGGATTTCTGTAAAACTGCTAAGTGACAATGTCCATTGATCAAAGTGTTGACGAATTGAATTAGATTGAATACCAGTTTTCCACAAAGCACGCCACATGTCTCAATGCCTCTGGCTGTGTTGCGGTCGGCCAGCAGCAGAAACCTGTATGTCAGGTCTCGAGGAATTAGAACCCGCCTCAGGCCTTCCACTTGCTGATCTAGAATAGACACACAGAAACACATTCACTGTTAGCACACACACTCTGAATACAAACACAGCCAGGTATGGACACAAAGCACTCTCCCTGTGTGACTCACTCTGGACTGCAGCTAACGTAGCTGCAGGTTTGGGGAGAGGCGTGGCTTGTTTGTTGCGGTTGGGGTCAAGGCGAGTGTGGTTTTTTGGAGTCTGGGACAGGCACGAGCCATCAGTTTGTTCAGGTTCTTTAGGGCCGGCATCCTGTTTACGGTTGGCCTGCTCCTGACGCCGCAGCTGGTCCTCGAAGTAGCGGAACTGCTCTGACTCCAGCTGCATCTTTCTCAACTGTGCCACGCGCTGTTTCTCTTCCTCCAGCAAAGACAGCCTCTGTAACTGTTCTCCACACACAGCTACAGGCATGGCCTGGCTCTTAAAGAACACGCACACACACCCAATATTAATTAAAATACAACACAAAAAATACAAAGACAAGGACTGCATCAGTTCTAGCTCTGCTTACTTCAATAGCTTGTATGTGTAACTACTATATGTAAACCCTAGTGCAGCTTAGATTAAAAAATTGTGAAACACTCGGCTTAGAATCACAAAGAGCTGACAGTATGACGTGAGTTTAACCTGCTCAAGTGCACCTTGAGCTTACCTGCCTCTTCAGATATTCACTGTACTCTTTGCTGTATTTTTCATGAAGGAGTTTCCTCAGTTGATCCTTGCATGGAAAAGCCACTTCTTGCAATTTCTATAAAAAGGCAACGTGTGAAAATGATAGGAATGAAAGATGTGAAAGGAATTTATATTCAAGGAATATTTGCTCTAGGCAAGATGACAGTATAATAGTGATGAATTTTATATGCAGCTTGATGATAGTCATCAGAGAGATTTATTTACTTTGTAGTGTATCCAAGGTGCAATATCCACCTTCTTTTGAAAGATTTGCTGGCCCTGCTATCCTAAAAAATATAATCATACGACATTTCTGCCCACCCACTCTAAAGCGCATCACATTAACTGGTGCTCATGCCAGCAGGACATGCGGGTTTATGAAATATCTCACTTCTAAAGTGATAGCTTTACTAACTGCAAAACTCAATTTGCCTAAAAAAAGATTGTGACCTGACATGCACCATGCAGTGAGTCTGCATTTCTAGACTGAACTGCCTACGCAACAACAGTAGTACACTGAAGACATTTTCTGTGATGTCTCAGAGGGAATGAGTGTGTTAGTGTGTCTGTGCTAATGAAGCGTAATGCTAATACGATTTACAGTGGGCTCAGCGCCACTGGGCTCCATCACACAGCACAGGCTGCCAGGGGCTTACCTTCATTATGACTTGTTTCTCAGGGACATTGCACTGCTGATAGTCCCGATGACTGGGGAGTTTCTCCACAAACAAACTGCAGAGTGAACATAAAGCACAAGCATTGTTCGTTAAAAGCCATGAAAGTATAATGGAAGGCTGTTCTATTTATATATAAAATTAATATTATATTTTGATATAAAATTAGTTAAACAACATCCATCTTCTGTCGTAACCGGTGTTTTCAAATTAGGTGTTAAATGTTTTTTTTTTTAATGATTCAGATTGTATGAGAACCGAACAGAGAACCAAGCTCCTGCTATTTATAACTTTTTGTGCATGATTCTTTCAGAGAAAATGAAATGAAAATTTAATGGGTGATAAATTCAGAAGGTGAATTTGTGTTCAGTGTGCATGTTCCATAAGGCTGCCATCATCAAAGAGGCATGGTGCAGGTTCAGGCATACACAGACTTGCAAATATCACTAACAGAACAACAAATAACAGAAATTCCTGCAAAATCTATATTTGAAAAATCATGAAGTTGATTATGGATCCTGTTTTAGTAGTATTGTACTGTCCTGGTTGCGCACGGTGGCTTAGTGGTTAACACGTTCGCCTCACACCTCCAGGATTCAGGGCTCGAGTCCCGCTGGGGGCCTTGTGTGTGAAGAGTTTGCATGTACGTCGGGGGTTTCCTCCGGGTACTACGGTTTCCTCCCCCAGTCCAAAGACATGCATGGTAGGCTGATTGGCGTGTCTAAAGTGTCCGTAGTGTATGACTGGGTGTGTGATTGCGCCCTGTGATGGACTGGCACCCTGTCCAGGGTGTACCCCGCCTTGTGCCCAATGCCTCCTGGAATAGGCTCCAGGTTCCCGTGATCCTGAAAAGGAGTAAGCGGTAGAAGATGGATGGATGGATGGATGTACTGTCCTGTGTTGTTCGCACACGTCTGCAAGTGCACTTTGTGTAGAATGTGTAGATTTTATTTAGCTCATACTCATACCAAGTACTTCACCTTAGTAACTTGCTCAAAAAGAATGAATTGTTCACAAACAACTCATCTAGTTCACATGGAAATTGTGAGTTTATACATTTCCGATATGAAATGACTAAAATCATAAGTGATCTATTGCTGAGAAACATGCGCTTTGAGCAAAATCCAGCTAAATTTAACAATCTAGCTAGCTAGTTAATAGATATTAAATCTTTTATACAGACCCTCTGAAGGCTTAGTGACAATAAAAACATGAAATAACTGTTCAGAATATCACTTTTCTCTCAGATGTGCTAGTAAAAGTCTAAGAAAAGGGCATTTAGGGCTTAAACAAAAAGCATTACATATACTGTATGTTATATTAACTGAAAACTGATCATAGGTTCGTATTAACAAATGTCAACATGGCATCACAATTTGTGAATATATCAGAAGTGGATGATTCATATGGAATATCCTTGAAAAAAATGACTGCCTTACAACTGCAATTATGATTAAACACAGCACATTTCATTCTTTGTCCAAGTTCAGATCACATTCATTCTCTGCCTTACTGATTAAGTGTACTTCATTTATACTTTGCCCTAGTGATTAAAATGTACCACAGTTATCTACCACACAGCTCTACCCTAGTGGAAAAGGTGGGTGAAAGCAGTGTTTAGTAAGTACGTGATAAACTTGTTGTAGAGGACGAAGGCGTTTTCTAGACTGCCCTCCTCCAGGTACACAGCAGCCATGCGCTCCATCTCGACCCCTGAGCGGAAGTATCGGCGTGGCGCAATGTCTTCGCTGATATCAATGTTGTAACCCATTTTACTGAGCGCTCGCACACGCTCCACTGCTGGCAGCGTCACATCCGTATAGTCCGGCTCAGCTGCCAGCTTTTTCTGCAAATAAAGAGCAGAGCTGAGTCACCACATGAGAACACAGACACACACATGAATTAGCTCTGCTTGTTGTTTGTTCTCAGTGCTCGTTCAGAAGTGAGACAGACCGGAAGCCACAAGTAGTGGCCCTCGGCACCCATGCGAACACTCACACAGAGCTGCTTTTGAATGATCATAGAGGAGAGAGGGCATTTTTATTACCATTCAGTAGGTCACGACAGACCTGGAAGGAAGATTGGCTAAGCACTCAATACTTGCTGGAAATGACGACCAGTTTCACTTCTGAACACAACAATTAACAACAATGGTGAGCTTAATGGAAGCGCTACAAAAAGCTCCACAGTTGTTAGTCAGCATGGGGAAAGAGGCAAGAGGGCACGTTTATTTACTGAACCAAACGATGAGAACACTCTCTTTGTCTTTAATCATCTATTCATGAAGAAGGGAAGCAAAGTGTGAAGGGGGCTTACATCCGTTCCTTCCTTCCCCACTCCCTCCTACTTCAGGATGGAAGGATGTGAATGACAGCGCAGCTGCATTGAGCATGCTAATGGATGAGTCAGAAACACACTCCAGCCCTTCTGCCCCCTCACACTGTTCCCCAGCACTCAAAAAACTGACCCATTAACCAAGCCACCCCAGCACAAACCCCTCCATACCCCAATCACTCACCAGTGCGCTTAAGTTGAACTCCTGCTCCATGGCACATTTAGGATGCAGGCTGGCAGGCTTCGATCCTACCGGTGTCTCCATCTGTCATCTCCCAAGATGATTCCTCACTGAGGGAAAAAGAAAATACAAGTGTCAGCTTGACATCATGACATCATGAGCCAGACAGCGGCGAGGCCACTGGGTCGATACAGCCTCCTAAAAAGCCATAAAAGCCTGCTAACTGCAGACCATTCACTTTACCTTCTGACTCCACCTTCCATTACTCAAACTAACACCAACCTACAGATTAAAGCTTCAATCAGTTTTTTTTAGATCAGGTATGTCTGCAGTCTCAAGGTCCACAGCACTGCAGAGTTTAGTATTATAGCTCACTTAACCTTCTGATTCGATGTGCTGAATGAAGCTGTTGTCCTCCTGAGTTTAACATCTCTGCTTCAGACAGTATTCCTTAATTCATTTACAGGGTTACAATGTGGGGGTGCATCAGTCTCCGTAGAGATATTAATAATTATATTATTCACTAAAACACAGCGAGTTTTCGTCCAAAACAGCAATGCACACTTCTATTCAGGGCCGAAACTGTGATACAGTTGCTATGACAGCTTGTAACCATGCAGAAAAATATGGTGAGTCATGAATATAAAAAAAAAAAAACAAAGAAAGACTTGGTGGGCTTTCGCACAAAAAAGACACCTCAATAAACCTTAAGACACTTATCCTCTATGAGGCTTTTTTACTTGTCCATCACCAAGCCACACTTTTGAATTTATGATAGATGCAGCAGAACGGTTCGTTACCAAACACTGTGGCACTCAGGTTGATGATGCCATGGCAACGTGAAATGGATGTGGAGTAAGAATAAAGACCTGGTGCGAATGGGGATGTATACATGCAATCTAGCACTGATCAAATTATATCCAGCACCTCACACATCTGATTTGTCAGCTTTTACATCAACATAAATTGCATAAATCATGTGCATGGATAACTAGTAATGAAAAAACTGGATCATTCCATTTGCATATGACCGTGTAATGGGAATGGCCACCAGGTTCAGATATACTAATGATCTCAAATTTTTAAAAAGGGATCCACATTCTGTTTTAAGAGCTGAATTTGTGAAAATATACAGATGTCTACATTTTATTCTATTAACTTGCAAATCATCACTGAGGAACTGTGATAATACTGCATAGTACATGATTATCTATTCAATTCAAGGCATTTTTAACAAAAGAATGAAAATGACATACACTGGGAAAGCCAATATTTACTGAATTATTGATTTCTATGTTATTACAATCACCACAGGCCATAAAAAGTGGCCCAAACCATTTAGAGACTTTTGAATACCTTTGAGGTTGTTCAAAGAGTCAGACAGAATAGAGACATGGTGAAAGCGAGTGATGCAATAAGTGGTTGTGCAGCATACCTTTAGTGCTGACTGAACAAAACCACCACCCTATACTAAGCACGTTTGTGAAAAAGGAAACTTTATCATCTGTATTCCTACAGCTTCGGGACGTTCTGGATTTCTCTGTAACATGGGGACCAGCATGGTCCATACTCCAAACATTACACTTACCAGTCTTCACTTGGGTCCTTGACGTTCTTAGCTTCGTAAAAGGGTTCTAGTCTGGAATAATTTCTGAGAATCACTCAGATGTATGGTTCTACATAGAACCTTTAAGTTCTCTTTAAACTTTTACAAGTAAAAAGGTTTTCCTTTCGCTTTCTAAGAGTGAACAGTGTACCCAAAATAAATCTCTCACTGCACATGCACTGATTTTCATATACAATCTGATACTGCTCTGAGTGAAAGTGTAACAGGAAGAGTTTTAGTGCTTAACATAAACACAGTAAAGGCTTAAAGATTAAACTTGGTGACAATGTGATGCAAATAACCTGCTTAATATGACTTATTACAAATCCACAGTAACATTAAACTGACAAAAAGCACTGACACCAGCCAGCATTAGAAATTCTGCATTAAAGGTGGAACAATTCAATGGGTAAATAAATGGGTAAATAATAAAGAAATAAATAAACACAGACTATTCTAAAATAATTACCGGTAAGTGGACTGCTGCTGTCCCATGCTCTGCATCCCTCTCGCGCTCCTGTCCTCCTCACATGCAGCACATGCTTACACAACACAATACTTGTGTCAGTAAAATGCTCAGCTCTTTCCTTTGACAAAACCGCGATTTGTTTCAGCTCTGCAATTCATAAACAGGATACAAGCGAGGTTTATGGCAGCTATGCCTAAAACTTGCTCCTTAACGATATAACCTCTGTAATATATGCGGTTGGACAGGGGCGCATGAGCAGCACAGGGCTCTTTGACACATAACGTGGGTGGAGAGAACCAATGACACCATAGTGAGTCCTGCTGTATGGAAAGCCACAAGTGCCAAACTTTCTCCACCAATCCTGGCACGATGTGGCTACTTGGAGTATTTAATGCAACAGTGTTTAGACTATCTACCAGCTGTCAAAACACAGGCTGATCTAGTCAAGCTGGTGGACCATCTTTGCCAGATGTTAACCCTGCTAAAAATGATTAAAATAAAATAGAAACCCTCATAGAATTTGTAATGTTTTGATGGTTATAAAGGGAATTCTATTGGTTTTAATGGAAACTGTAATGGTCCCTGTGGGTTTGTACTGGTAATTTGTTGCCTTCTATTGGTGGCATGTTATGTCTACTGAATACAATTTTAAGTATTTTATTTAATGGTTAGCTGATGGTTTGTAATGATATTTATATCAAAACCATTACAATTTCTGTGATGGTTTCTGTAATGCTTCACAAATACATGGAGGAAATAAGGAAGCTGGAGTCGGGCTTGGATCAACTAAAAAGGCTTTAGTCTCTCACATTCACTATTCAGTTATATATATATATATATATATATATATATATATATATATATATATATATATATATATATATAT
>JAFFST010053501.1:5284-19143 GCA_022414735.1 Noturus placidus
TACAGTTGAATTAAAAAAGACAAAAAAAAATTAAAGGTTTATAGTTAAAACAATCACTGACACACACACACAGACACACACACACACACACACACACACACACACAGAGACACCCACACAGAGACACCCACACACACACAGAGACACACACACACAGAGACACACACACACAGATAGAGACACCCACAGAGACACACACACACACAGATAGAGACACCCACAGAGACACACACACACACACACAAACACACACACACACACACACACACACACACACACAACACAAACACAAACACACACACACACACACACACACACACACACACACACACACACACACACACACACACACACACACACAGGTTGTCTGTGTAGATTTGAATGATCGACGAACCCCAGAACCGCTGAGGAACTCCTTGGTTGTCCATCTTTAAGTCCTTTACTGACATCTAGTGTTGGTATAAACACATACAAAACACACAGTTGTGCAGGGGTCTTCAACGTTTTCCAGGCCAAGGACCCACAAACTGATTGCGAGATGGAGCGGGGACCCCTTATTTATAAATATCGTATGAAAATGTGTTATATCAAACTGGTCCTATAGTGCCATGTGTAAATGTACTGTGTTATTGTGCATTCAATACTAAAATACTCAAATAATACACAGGTTCATATATTCATGTTTTTATTTTAAACATGTGCGAGGTACAGTGAGTAAGGTGGCCATGCCACTGCCATTTAACATAACACAATAAACTGATACCTGCCAAGATCAACAATGTCTGTCAATTGCATGTAATCATGCATAAATGTTAGTGTATTTAAAGACATTTCAATTAGTGGAAAAAAATGCAGGGGGGAATATAAAAAAAAATGTTTAATCAACCAAAACTTTCGCGACCCCCATGCAGTACCTCCGCGGACCCCCTAGGGGTCGCGGACCCCCTTTTGAAGACCTCCGAGTTAAGGGATCTAAGCTCCTTAATGGGGTTCCACTTGAAGCTTTATCTGATATATCTTTAAAAAAAAACATGACTGTGGTAGGGTTCTACACAGAGGTAAACCTTTATCGGTTCTAGTTATATCTGAGTACAGTGTTGATCCGGCACAGCTGCTGGAACAGAAGCATGAGGTTCCAGGATGGAGTAGTGGGTTGTGGTCGTGGTATGGTGGTCTAAGATGATGTGGTTCTCCAGTTGCTGCTGTGTGGTGGTCCTGGATGGGTTCTTCTCCAGTTCTTGGTTGATCCGCTCAGTCTAGCCAGTGGAAGTAGAAGAAAGAGATTTTGAGGTGAACTAGCATCCAGTTGTCCTCACAGAACATGCAGGTGAAACTGTGGATCATCCTGCTCTTCATCATCATCATTAAACGGAAATCATGGTCTTCTATGTGTTAATTCCATCCATCCATCCATCCATCCATCTTCAACCGCTTACTCCTTTTCAGGGTCACAGGGGAACCTGGAGCCTATCCCAGGGAGCATCGGGCACAAGGCGGGGGACACCCTGGACAGGGTGCCAGTCCATCGCAGGGCACAGTCACACACACACTCACATTCATACACTACGGACACTTTAGACACGCCAATCAGCCTACCATGCATGTCTTTTGGACTGGGGGAGGAAACCGGAGTACCCGGAGGAAACCCCCGACACACGGGGAGAACATAATATGTTTTCAATTTATATACATGAGGATTTGACTGAAAACAAACAAACAAACAAACCCTGTAGTCTGGTATTTTATAGCGTATGTGTTTAATGAGTTAGTGAGAGGAAGGATGCGGGTTCGAATCCCAGCACAGCCCGAGAGCCTTAGCCCGTTTAATCCCAAATTCTTCCCAGACACAAAACTATCCAAATCATGTGTCATTAGTATCCCTTTGAAACAATCATAATTTTTTAAAATGTATTATTTCATTATTATTTTAGTATTTCAATATCTGCTGGAGATGCATTGATAGATCATTCAATAACATTTTTGTAGCCTTAGAAATGAAACATTTTATTACGGTCACTATTGTGACCGGTGGGATTAAACGGGTTAAAGAAAATCTTAAACTCTGCAGTGTTGAACACATACTAATAAATAAACAAACAAACACATAAAAAACGTTTAAATCTCCTGTTTGGAGGTGAGAAGATGATGAAGTGACCGATGAAGAGTTAAATCTGATCAGAGACTCAGGAAGGAAAAAGGTTTCATGATCTCCGTTCAGCTGTAACGTAGGAAAGAAATAATGCATCAAACTTTTACTTAATAAATAAAAAACGTTCCGCTTCTGAGGAAAGCTCCTGATATTCCTGTTTACCCGGAAGTGGGCTGCAGTCAGCTGGTGCGCGGTGCATTGTGGGAGTGGAGGACATTGCTCAGACTCGTTCCTGTCTTGGTGCTGTCAGGTTTCTCCCTGTGTGTGAGTGCTGTAAGTACTCAGACTGTCTGATCTGATAATCCGATTGATTGATTAAACAAGCGATTAATTGATTGGTTAATTATTTGCTCATGAAGCGGAAGAGGTGCGCGCTGTCGTTTTAACCGTGTGTGTGTGTGTGAGTTACAGAGAGAGAGAGAGAGAGAGATGTGAAGTGAAGTGAATGTTTTAATGGCAGCAGAGGTGACAGGGGCGTTTCCGCTTTTAAACCCGAGAGCACTTCCGCTTTACACTTCGTTCATGTTCCCTGCGCGCGCTTTTAATGTTTAATTTCATGTTTATTATCAATAACAAAAATTAAACCGATTATATTAAACAGCTGAACTGCGCATGCGTCTGATCATTACCGGTAAACTAACTTCTCAATAATCTGTATTTCTGCTGCACCACTGCTCTACTTTATTATTATTATTATTATTATTATTATTATTATTATTATTATTATTATTATTATTAGGAAATAAAGTTGTAAAATCAAACAGTTGCATCATCAGGAGTAATAAAGTAAACTTTATTTAGAACACATCATAATAATAAGAAGAAATAATAACGAGACATTAACATTACCCGGTTTACGTTTACTCTCTGTCTGTGTGCGTGTAGATTGTCATATTGTGTTAGGATGTCGAGTCGAGGAGGGAAGAAGAAGTTGACAAAGACGTCTCGCTCGGTGAGAGCAGGAGTGATTTTCCCTGTGGGCCGAATGCTGAGGTACATCAAACACAACCTCCCCAAATACCGCATAGGGGTCGGAGCTCCTGTTTACCTCGCTGCAGTGCTGGAGTACCTCACAGGTACACACACACACACACACACACACACACACACCTGTTTACTCCTTAAATGTATTTCTTAATCATTGCTATTATTTATGTATTGTTGTTCTTAGTAATATTAACATGCAGGGTGTGTGTGTGTTGTAGCTGAAATTCTCGAGCTAGCGGGTAATGCAGCTCGTGACAATAAGAAAGGTCGAGTGACTCCACGTCACATCCTACTGGCCATCGCTAATGACGAGGAGCTCAATCAGGTACACACACTGTCCATCTGCTGTGTGTGTGTGTGTGTGTGCATTAAAGCTAGTACATAAAGCTGTTTCCCTGAAATACACAGGACACACACACACACACTTTGGGAGATTGAACCAGAGTTTTTCACTATTTAAAGTGTTTCTCTGTCCATGTTTCCTGTTTGGTGTGTGTCTGTGTGTAGCTGCTGAAAGGTGTGACGATAGCTGCAGGAGGAGTTTTACCCAACATCCACCCCGAGCTGCTCGCCAAGAAACGAGGCTCTAAAGGTAAACTGGAGGTTGTGGTGTCGCCTCCACCGGCCAAAAGCAAAAGCACCAAAAAAACACCAGCTGCCAAAAAACCCCCCAGCAAGAAGTCCTCTAGAGTGAAGGTACACACACACACACACACACAAACAAACACACACGTTGGGTGCTCCTGCTGAAAATAATAATTCAGAAATATTTTCTGCTTTACTGCAATTATTTATTATTATTATTATTATTATTATTATTATTATTATTATTATTATTATTATGTGCCCAATAGTCAGTATGTGTGTGTGTGTGTGTGTGTTACAGAGGCGTGGTGATGGCAGTAAAGCGGTGAGTGCAGACAGCACCACTGACTCTCCGTCTGATGGCTTCACCGTTCTCTCGTCTAAGAGCCTCTTCCTGGGACAGAAGGTACAGAACCGTTCTAATCAGATCCTGATCTCTGTAGAACACAGGTTCCTCACCCTAATCCTGGAGAACCCTTGGTTCTGCTCTAACACACCTGAACACAGTAATTAGCTGATTAACGGTCTAACACTGAGCTGAAGTGAGTGTGTGTGTGTTTGTGTGTGTGTGTGTGTGTGTGTGTGAGAGAGAGCGAGAGAGGAGAACACTGAAGTGTGCAGGACACAGGGTTCTCCAGGACCAGAGGTTTATGGTATTTAGTTCTACGGTAATGATGCGAACATGAACACAGATACAGAATCCTTTTTTTTGTTAAAGGGCTAAAGGGAAAGCATGTGATTGGTTGTTTGCAATCACATGACAATTTCCTGTTACAGCATTAACACTAAAGAGCTTTTAAAAAAAAGAATTTTCACTGATTTTATTGCATTCAGCTTTTGCTTTAGCGCCTCGTTCACTGCCCTCTCTGTCTGTCTCTCTCTCTCTGTCTGTCTGTCTGTCTTCCTGTCTGTCTGTCTTTCTGCCTGCCTGTCTGCATGCTGTCCCTGCAGTTGAATCTGATTCACAGTGAGATCAGTAATTTGGCTGGTTTTGATGTGGAAGGTGTCATTAATCCTACTAACGCTGAGATTGACCTTAAAGATGATTTAGGTGAGAAAGTTCTTATGCTGGATTCACATCTGTCTCTCTGTGCCCGTCTCTCTGCGTATGTTTCTGTGTGCCCGTCTCTCTGCGCCTGTCTCTCTGCGCCCGTGTCTCTGTGCCCATCTCTCTGCGCCTGTGCTGATGAATCATCTTTTCCTTTCCTATGCTACAATCGGAAAGACTTCCGGCAGTTTGCTATGAGACAGACAGCTATCTCACACCTGTAACTGTGTTCCTGAGTCATAGAGACATTTCTTTTTCACACTGTTGTGGAGAATAGCATTATGGGATTGAGACTGAAAACACGCACGATTGCAGAGTTACTGGATTAATCAGCACAGGCCATGAATTCACTTCCTGTTTTTGCTTTCCTGCAATCACCTGATAAACAAGTATTGCTGTTAATACTGCTGTAATCTGAGGAACGCAGTGAGGCTCGTTGGTGTGATGATGCAGAACGTCTTTATGCAGGTGGATCTAAGAAACACTCAAAGTAAAACACCAAACACGGATGAACTGATGCTAACGTTCTCGATTAGCTGAAACCTTGTGAATAGCTGAAGCAGAATCACTCCACACCAGCGGCAGACTCAGGTTGGGAGTGTGGCCTAAGGTATTGAGGGTGGAGCTTGTACATTAGTTGTGATGAATATGTGATCAGTTACACTTGCTCCAAACACTAACCACTGAACCGGACAATATACGCTTCAATTTATTGTTAGCAATGTCCCAAGTGTAAAAGCATGACGATGAGGATGATCTCAGATCTGAGCAGTGCTTCCTGTGGCTTTTCCTCCTCTTCGCTGCCTCCTGCTTTCTGCTGTCTTGCTCTTCCTCCTGCTCATCATCATCATCATCATCATCCG
Source organism: Noturus placidus (assembly GCA_022414735.1). Taxonomy (NCBI): domain Eukaryota; kingdom Metazoa; phylum Chordata; class Actinopteri; order Siluriformes; family Ictaluridae; genus Noturus; species Noturus placidus. Next base: position 10,917 of record JAFFST010053501.1, read on the forward strand.
GTTTCACACCGTGTCGTTTGCCTGTGTGTTTGTGTGTGTGTGTGTGTGTGTTTGTTGTCGTTGTTGTAGCTGCAAGTTGTACAAGCTGATATTTCCTCCATCAACAGTGATGCTGTTGTTCATCCCACCAACTCCACCTTCCACACGGGTGGAGAAGTAGGTAAAGCAACACACCTTCCACCTCCACCGGAGACACCGTCATACACTTGTTACCTGAAAAATACACACCTGTATTATAATCCCAGTAATACCAGAGAGAGAGAGAATATAAATATGTACATTTACATTACATTTATTCATTTAGCAGACGCTTTTATCCAAAGCGACTTACAAATGAGAGCACACTCACACACCAATGGGAGCAGAGCTGCATGCAAGGTGCTAGCTTGCCATCAAGGGCAACTTCGGGTTCATTGTCTTGCCCAAGGACACTTCGGCATGGGATCACCCGGGCCGGGATTCGAACCTCCAACCCTACGATTAGTGGATTAATGGACAACCCGCTCTACCGAGTGAGCCACAGCCGCCCATATGTAGATATATATGTATGTAGGAAACATTCCCTTTTAACGAACCCTTGTTCATTTCCGCTGTCTTACTTAATTACTTCATCAGTTCGAGAGTTAGTGAGACATCACTGTAAGAAATTACCCAGAAGGCATTGCAGCACTGTGATTTAAGCGAGGTGCTCTTACGTAGTCGACAAGAGTGCAGGTCTGATTTATTGCATGGCTTTGTGTCCAAGCTCCACCCACTCAACTTTGATTGGTCCATTCTTCTGTCCGTCATTCATTGGCTTCAGTCTGTAAATTGTAGATGCACCAGTCAGAGCAGGGCGAGTGATGATGTGGTGTTTTAGGGAGTGCACTGGAGAAGAAGGGCGGGAAGGAGTTTGGTGAAGCCGTGTTGGAGCTGCGCAAGAAGAACGGCCCTCTGGAGGTGGCTGGAGGTGAGGCTGTGGCCCAATTTTTACTGACTCGTACAGCATGTGTATCAAACACCACAGACAGGAAGTGCACTTGATCAAATGCTCTGGAACTTGATTTGGAACATTCGGAAATGCTTTGTAGAGGAGTTTGTTTTCAGCAGCCTTTATGTGCTGGCTTTATGATCATGACCCCAACATCTCCTTCAAGGGAATCTAGATAATCCTGATTTATCCCGGGGTCTTCTGCCAGGCATCAAGGAGAGATTAAATGGTACCGCTAAGTACTGGTGTACCCTCCCAGGGAACCTGAAGATTAGTGAAGTAGGAATTAGTGTAGAATCCAGCTAAATCTGGTCCAGACTGGGATCTCCTTCCAGCAAAATCATTTCAATTTCATTTACAGTTGCAATCAAATTATTCAACCCCCCACTGCAAATCAAAATGTAGACTTTCAGCTGTTTGTAATGAACAAATCAAACAAAAGCAATTGCAATAGTTCGACACAATGAATGTTTCAAGTGTTTTCCCCAAATTCAACTGAAAATGCAATTTATAATGACTTCTCCAGTCTCAAAATTATTCACGCCCCTGAATAGAATCCCTCAGAACAGCACAAATATGCAGAATAGGTGTTTCTCAGGCACACCTGATGGTAAACTAATCAACAGCTTAATTAGTTGCACAAGGTGTGCTTGAGCTGAAACTGGCTAGGGGCAGAAAATTTATGAAATACCTGGACGGGGCAGAAAAAGAAAGCTATCAACGGCTGCAAACAGATTTCTGAGAAGGCAGGTTGTGAAAAACCCTCGAGTGACTGCAAAAGACCTGCAGCAAAACTTGGTGCAACAGGCACTGACGTTTTAGTGAGCACAATAAGGTAAACCACCACTACTGACCCAAAAGCACAAGAAAAGTTGACACAAAATCATAAATAAGCCACAGAAGTTTTGTAATTCTGTTCTGTGGAGCATTGAAACAAAACTAGAATTTTTCCTGCAAAATGGATGAGCGGTATATCTGTAGTGAACATCCACGTGAACATCCTCTAACCCTAAGTGTGGTGATTTCCATCATTTTTACCAGGAGTATTAGAGAACTAGAGCATTTGGGAGCTAGGATCCATGGGAAATAGGAGAAATATAATTCTTTGTTAACCTCAGGCTCTCTCCTAGTTAAATGTTTCTGGAATCCCTCCAGCAGGAGGTGCTGTCTGGATCAGATGGCCACGCGTCCTTTGCTGGAGATGGTGTCAGCTCTGCTCTAAACTCCTTCTTAATTGACAAGCTCCTCCCCCTCTAAAAGTGTTCACTGAAACACTTCCTGTCTGTGGTGCTTCTCATCTTACTCCTCTGGATCTGTATCTGATACGTGTTTGACTCCACCCCCTCGCAGCGGCGATGACATCGGGTTACGGCCTTCCAGCGAAGTTTGTGATCCACTGTAACAGTCCTGGCTGGGGCTCAGATAAGTGCGAGGAGCTGCTGGATAAAACCGTGAAGAACTGCCTCGCTCTGGCTGATGAGAAGAAACTCAAATCTGTGGCATTTCCCTCCATTGGCAGCGGCAGGTAACAAATCACCATGCCCACTGCCACTCCTACTACCTCACCCACCATTATCACACCTATACCCTCAACATGCATCATCACGCCTACGCCAACTGCCACACCCACTGCCATGCCCACCAGCACTCACTCCCACCTTCACCACACACACCATCATTAATACAATGTCTGCCTTCTCCACAGTAAATTGAGTAAATTATATGGATTCTAACCCACTGTAGACTTTCAGTTTGACTCAGAACTGATTATAAAATAGTTTCGTGATCTCTGTTTGTGGATTTTTTCGTCTGTCTCCTTAGGAATGGTTTTCCGAAGCAGACAGCCGCTCAGCTGATCCTGAAAGCCATCAGCAGCTATTTCGTGTCCACCATGTCCTCGTCCATCAAGACTGTCTACTTCGTCCTGTTTGACAGCGAGAGCATCGGCATCTACGTGCAGGAAATGGCCAAACTCGACGCCAAATAAATTTATATCTGTGTCTTTTTAATGCTTTGTGAGTTTCATACACAGATCTCCACTTTAGAGCCCCAGATATGCTGATGTCATGTGACCTCTGTACTGGTGTTTCCTCTCCATGCATAAAATAAGCAGGTCCCTCTGGATGTAAACATTTTCCCAAACAATACAGATAGATTAAAATTCTTGACACATTTTCCTGCATCACAGAGTTTAAAAGTCATGGTCAGATGTTTCACGGGAAAATTTCTGTTAAAAATGTAATAATAACTTTATACTCAGTCTGCGCCGCCTGCGGTGTTCCTCAGGGCTCGGTGCTTGGTCCTCTGCTCTTTTCACTGATCTGAGCGCTGCCTGAGTTTTTAGTGTTGCTAGAAAAATCATTAGATAATTAAGTTTGTCAAATTAGTCTGAATTACTGCAAACATTAATTTTAACACTTTCTATAATTATAGAGAATCTAGACTGTCTCGGGCACTAATACGGAGATCTGTGGTTTTATCAGAGTTTAAAAAAATGTGTATTGAGTTACTTGTGGATTTTATGTTGAGATGGTGTTTCAGAGTGTGTTTGTGTTCTTGTCTCACTACAGGACTGTTTGAAATTTATTACAGACCGATGGGACTGTGTATGACTGCGCACACACACACACACACACACACACACACACATGCACCACATCTCACACACTAATGCAGGAAATACCTGAAATCTTCAAATTCTGTTTTGCGTTTTAAACGTCACAAGATGGTGACCTCATTAACAAATAACCAACAACTTAGCTTAACATTGCGTAATGCTAATAATGAGATGATTTTACTCACCCTGTGAAATTAGCTGTTTCTGTGGTAACACATCATCACAGGCACACTGAGTGCTATGATAGATGACTGATGTGTACACACTACTTGATATTTATGTGACGCTGAAATGATTTAAAAACACTTTATAAATGCAGGATGATGATTGGTTGCTGTCGCACCCATAATACTAAACCTATAAATCTGTTAAATTTATAAATAGAATAAAATTTTACATTTATATTATTTTAATTCAGATTTACCAAATAAAACACACAAGAATAAACAGTGTGTAACAGAATGTGATGAGAGTAATAAATTTAGAACAGTCCAGACCGGGGGGGTTACGTTTCGGACAGTGGGCATGATGTGGGTGTAGGCGATACACTCGGTGCACTTTGGTGTTTGTGACATAGCAACTTAGTTCTACATTCTGTTTCTTTCTCTGATGTGCACCACTCACATTAAATGTAATTATACAATATATATAATGTACGACAGATGTTTTAATAAAATATCTCTCTGTGATAAACAGTTTCTCATGGTCTCAGATTTGTTTCTCCAGTCATCTGCGATTCTTCAGTTCTTTGAAGAATCATTAATTCATCTCTTTTTCTCTAAATGTCTCCTGAGGTTTGATGACATCACCAAGCATGGGAGGATTATTAACCAATCATATCAGGCCATTTCTCCTCATCCATTTAAAGCTGAGGTTAATGGAGTCTCACTAATGCGTCACGTTACAGAAGGGAAATACGGCAGTGACCTTGTGTGGAAATTTCAGTGTGTGAGGTCAGACACTAGATGGCACTAAATACCTGTGTATTGTGTACTGTTAGAAATGACTGTGTGTGTGTGTGTGTGTGTGTGTGTGCCTCTGAAACAGGAAGTCGGAGTTCAGAATGACGCCATTTTGGACCTCTGGGTAATCCAGGTATAAAGTGTGGAAAAACGGACATCTTCGTGATTGTGTTGTTAGAAATAAACTACCAGCTAACTGTGCTGAGTTCTGTTCTGTATATTTACCTAAGAATAGTGAAGTGTAGAAACTGTGCTTTGATCTAAAGATAATACATGTATATACAGTTTAACTGATTTGTGATAAGTGTGAAAAGAGCTATATAAATATAATTAAATTAATATTAAAAGCTAATAGCTAACTGTCTGTCAGCAAAGAAGTGACTTTATTTGTAAACTATTTTAGCACAAAATGAATTGATCTGAGTTTAAAGTGTGAGAGTAATCACATCAAACAAAATACAATTAGTGACAATTTATTTTACTTGATTAATTCATGTAATTTCTGTCACTTCGCTGAAGAATAGATAGCTAGTGATGACTTAATTCTTTCATAGTGTAACTGATTGTTTTTATCTGAGCATGTGGGTAAAATTAATGTACATTTGGCTTCTGAATTAATGTATTAGAGTTCCCTCTGTGTGTTTAGGTGCTACACGCTGTTCGCTGCTGTTGTTCCTAAAAAACCTAGCTACTGCGCTAACACTGCTAGATGAATACAGTGTAAAACACAGTTATGGGCTGTGTCCCAAATCACATACATATCCTGTTCTAAAGAATCTCATCTCTGTAGGACATGTGATTTAGTTAGCTAGCTGTTTAGCAGCCAAAACAAGGAATTTCAGGGATACCAAGACAATCATGCCACCAAAACTACATCACTGTAGATTACTGCATGTATGTAGTTTGGGATGCAGCCTGTCATTTACACCATACAGTCTGTTTATAACATCTTCATACACACACACACACACACACACACACACACACACACACACACACACACACACAGTGGAGGTCAGTGTGCGGTCTTGTTCCCATACCATGGTGTGGGCTGCGTTCCAATTCGAGCTGTTCTAATCCACAGGAAATACACACTCATCCCCAAATTCAAAGCATGTGCAGCATGCCATCAGCCATCAGGGCATGGCCTCATTGCAGTAACAGAGAGGGTAATCAGGTGTGTGTGTGTGTGTGTGTGTGTGTGTGTGTGTGTGTGTGTGTGTGTGAGAGAGAGATAGAGAGAGAGAGAGTAAGAGAGAGTAAGAGAGAGTGACAGAGAGAGATGAAGTGTCCGTCAGTCAGTGAGGCGCCATCACAGCAAGCTTGGGGGAAACTCTGTCACTCACACACACACACATGAAAACATGATTAAAGCTTGAATGTCCTCTTTCACTCTTGTTGTGTAATCATATTTTTTGTACAGTTCAGTAGAACTCGGTTTCTCGGTTCTCATGCAGGTGAAGTGTGTTTCAGTGTGGTACAGGAGAACGCAGTGGGTTCACATCTTTTTCTTCTTATCATTCATCCAGCCATCTATTTTCTGTAACGCTTATCCTTGTGGGTCATGGGGAACCTGGAGCCCATCCTATGGAGCATGGGGCACACAAAAGACAGGGTACACCCTGGACAGTGTGCCAATCCATCGCAGGGCACAATCACATACACATTCAGTTCAATCAGCCTACAATGCAAGTCTTTGGACTGGGGGAGGAAACGGGAGTACCCAGAGGAAACCACCGCAGCACGGGGAGAACATGTAAACTCCTCACACACAGGGATGAGGTGGGAATTGAACCTTGGAGGAGTGAGGCGAATGTGCTAACCACAAAATCACAGTGTGCCCCTTTTTATTATTTTTATTATTATTATTTCACCAAAATAAAATAGCACTATGTTAAAATGATAAATCACTATGTGCACGCACACACACACACACACACACACACACACACACACACACACACACACACACACATCTTGCTTTAAATATGTTAACTTCGTTATCAGGAGTAATTTAGATCTCAGTATCCATTGGAAGTGTGTAACAGCAGAGAAATGAGTTTATTTTTAATGTTACTGTACCAGGTGACCAGTGTACACGTCTACACTGTAATATCTAGTGCTGCAACTAACTATTATTTTCATAATCGATTAGTTGGCCATTTATTTTTTTGATTAATCGAATGGCGCCGGGCAAACTTTCAGTACCATTTTTTTTTGTTTATTACAAATTAGTGTTACAAATATAAACTTTAGACTAAAACTGTGCACAACTGTTTGTCCAAAACAGAAAAGAATCCAATACACCAAAATAATTTGAGTCTCTGATTCAGGTGATAGATTTAGACAGAGAAGTGAAGAAGGAAGATAGAGACGTTCAGAATGAAACAGCACAGAGAGCGGAATACATCTGCTGTGAGATTATTATTATTATTATTGATATCAATAGTCTCCTGATGGTTCCTCCTCGTGGTTCCTCCTGATGGTTCCTCTTCATGGTAAATCCTCTTGGTGTCTCCTCATAGTGTCTCCTCATGGTGCCTCCTGCCCATGTTCTGCTTTTCTCAGAGGTGAGGAAGAAGAGCTGAGTGAAGGCTCACTTTTATTGTCCTGTGAGGGGTCTGGAGATTAGAACAAGGCCATCCACAAACCCCCTAACCCCTAACCCCTGTGCACTCTCTCAGAGCTCCTGCTTAATCTACAGAGCAGATCAAAAGGTCATGTTCTGATAAACCCAAGAGCCCGACCGGCAGGATCTGTTAATTATTACAGTGGGATGCAATCACATGAGGAACGCTACACTGTTTTGTGTGTGTGTGTGTGTGTGTGTGTGTGTGTGTGTGTGTGTTTAGGGGTTGGGGTGGTTTAAAGTGTTTCAGCAGCAGAACCTGGGATGTATGAATTATTTGTGTCTCAGGCTGTATCTAATACCAGTGAGTGAGTGAGACACCACTGTTCATTTGTTGTTCTGTTTTAAAGAAATAAATATTTTAAACTTGCATTAGAGTTAAAGACTTCCTCAGTTTAAAGCCACGGTCATGCTACACATGTACCATACACACACACACACACACACACACACAGAGTCATGTGAAAAAAATAAGTACACCCCAGGGAAATTGTTGGCTTTTTTGACATATTTGGACAAACAAACATTTGATATTTTTTTAAATAGTGCCTATTAGTAAAGTTAATATACTTGAACAAAACCACAAGGAAAATTTTACTTTTTCAATCATTTATTCAACAGCAGTATGAATAGATGTAATATTCTTCTGTGGAAAAAGTAAGTACACCCTTGGCCTCAGAAGCTAGTATTGCCCTCTTTAGCAGAAATAACTTCTTGTAGGCATTTTGCATAATTGTGCATGAGGCTTGCTGGACATTTTGACCACTCTTCTATGCAATATTCTTTCAGTTGAAAGATGTTGGAGGGTTTTCTTGCATGTGCAGTCCGTTTCACATCCTCCAACAACATTTCATTCATCCATCCATCCTCAACCGCTTATCTGTAATCGGGTCGCGGAAGTAGCAGCTCCAGCAAGGAACCCCAAACTTCCTTTTCCTGAGCAACATTTACCAGCTCTGACTGGGGGATCCCGAGGCGTTCCCAGGTCAGTGTGGAAATATAGTCTTTCCACCTAGTCCTGGGTCTTTCCCGAGGTCTCCTCCCAGTTG
>JAFFST010053501.1:48366-61476 GCA_022414735.1 Noturus placidus
CACTGAGCATGCTACACACACACACACGCACACGCGCGCACACACACACACACACACACACACACACACACACACACAGACACACACACACACACACACATACGCACACGCGCACACACACACGGGCACAAACACACACACATACACAGACACACACACACACGCACACACACACACACACACACACACACACACACACACACACTCACCCATTCTCAACATACACTTTAAACATCAGTGCACGAGCAGCAGGATTATCCCTCTGTTAAACATCGTTTATCTTCTTCACTCCTCTCAGAACTCCCAGAGCTTCAGCACAAGGAGATCCACCATCACATAAAAATGTCTTAAACAGTGTAAAAGACCAAAAACTAGTATTACACTGAAACTCATGTGTGTGTGTGTGTGTGTGTGTGTGTGTGTGTGTGTGTGTGTGTGTGTAAGAAGCCAAATTAAATTTGCTTTGTATGTCATTAGAATTTTATAATGCAACTTTTTAATTTTACAATGTAACATTATAAATTTAGGTCATTCTTTCTCTCTCTCTCTCTCTCACACACACACACACACACACACACACACACACACACACACACACACACACACAATGAGTTTCAGTGTCTTCTACTCAGTATTAGGTCTTCAATTTTGGGGACCAAGACTTTTAGTAGACATTAATATTTTTAGGCCCCATAAGCTTGGTGTTTGAGCAGGTCCTCTCAAATACAAACCTGAAAATTTTTTCACACATGAAATAAACAATTCTGTTCTAATTAAACTGAACCAATTTAATTATTCACTCAGTAACAAAGCTGTATGTTTTGTATTGTAAATTAATTCCCTTTTTTGACTTGATTTCCATCTCTTATATTGTGAGACTCTGTAAATAAGAACTCGCCCTCAATGTGCAAAACAAACCAAATAAAAAGTTTCAACTGTATGTCAAAGAACAAAAGCCTCTGAAACCCGTTGTGGCTAAAAGTCAGTGCCAGGTCTTTCTCAAACCTTTCAGAGTCACTAAATATACACACACACACACACACACACACGGATCGTCCCACCCAGTGCCACAAAGAACACAGGGTGTAATTAATTAACAATCCTGACTCGACACGCACACTCAGCCTCTGTGGACATACTACATTCATCACGCTTTGTCAACGTTGAAGTATCACGCTGAATGCATTTGAAAACGAGTTTGTTGTTTCTCTTGTTGGGTTAAGGCGTGGGTTTAGAAAACGTCATGGTCGGCTGGTCCTCCTAGTGAAGATCCTGAGTGTTTAGGGCATTGAGTGAGCGTGGAAAATGAGTGTAACTAACAGTTCTGCACTTTAAAGCTTCCAGCCTGGGACACACACACACACACACACACACACACACACACACACACACACACACAGACTTTCTTTTTTATATTACAAGCATTTTACCCAATCATGAAGATGAAGATATTAAACATAAACTTCAATCATGTTATACTGTTGCTAATAATGCTAATAAACTCCCTTCTAGTCTTTAAACCTGAACATGAGCCTGTGTGTGAGGACCCAAAAATAATTAACCATTAAATAATATAATACTGCATATAGTTCAAAATAAATTACTAACTACAATACTAAGTATATCATTGAGTAGATTACTGACTATAATATTACATATTATTACAAAACATATGTCTAAGCATGTTACTAAATCTATTGCTGAGTGTATAACTAAGTACAATAACGAGTATATTACTGATTAAATTAATGAGTATGATACTGAATATACTTTAAATATATTACTGCATATAGTATCATACTGAGTATATTCAGCCTAGTCAATCCTCAATAACAGAATTAAAATTGTATTTTAGAACTTCAGAATTGCAGTGACTTATTTGGACTAGAAAGAACAAAAAACATTAAATGTTATTGTTGGGGTGAGTTAGGGTACCTCCACGTTTGGGTACACTAGGTTTAGGGTATGTCTCAATCAGAGGAGGTGAATCAGTATACGGTGTACAGGTGTCGGGTCAGTGGGAAGAACCCTGGCTCACTACACACTGGGACACTGACGACTTAATTACCAGTGACATGACTACGTACTGTACTTGTGTCGTAAAACGTTACCATAACTTAAAAACTTAATAATATTTATGTTTTATGTGTCATATAAATTTGTTAGCTTAATCACACATATTTTTAAATAAATAAAAAATCATTAACACTTAAGTCGTTATAGCATATCAAATAAAGTTAAAAATCGCTAATGTAAATAATCATTTGAGAGCTACAACAACGATAACAATCTGCTGAAATTTGTAGACAAAGTCGTCTGAGAGTTCGTCCGCTGTTTGTTTGGAGCTGAGAGGCTTCAGGAAACATGACATCATTTCCAGTAAGGGAACACCATGAGCATCGATGCGCTCTGGTTTTTGCGGTGCATTGTGGGATATTTTTTGGTAGCAAATATTCCAGTGCACTGGAGGGATTTAGTGATTGAGATGGAACTTAAAATGGCCCCTGCCTAATCAGCACCCTGACTATTGAACTAGGGAGTTGATTGCGATCACCCATAGTAATAGGGTAGTATATGGTTTAGGGTTAGGGCAGACTACATAGGGGGTCAGGAGTTTAATGTTAAGGTAATATAGGATTAGCTAGGGTACTCTGTATTTACAACATACTAGAGCCATGATGGAGTACTTTAGGGGTAGGGGGTTCAAGGGCTTGTATTCAGGTACTTTAGGCTGTAACTCTGTAGTACCCTAACCATAGATTATCTGAAAACTGGTGTGTGTGTGTGTGTGTGTGTGTGTGTGTGTGTGTGTGTGTGTGTGTGTGTGTGTGCACGCACACAGGTAGCTCCAAAGCTCCATCTGAGGATCTGTGTTGAACAGATTATTCCCAGGGTAATAATATTTTCACACTGTGCGTGTCCTACGTGGAGGTTCTTTTATGAATTGTGTCTGCGCTGGGTTCTCCGTGTGTCTCACTTGAGTGCACTGGGTCTAAGGTGAGTCTGGCGAGTAATAACCTGTGTCTCAACAGAGTCTTTCATGCAGAACTTTAAATAATGATAATAATGCCCTAATGTGGATAAGAAAGTCTAAATGCCTGTCAGTCTAAAGGCTACAGCTTTCCCAAACTCTTTTCTCTTCATTTCCAGTCGAACGGACGTGCTTTTAGTTCCTGTTTGTTCTCTGAATGGACGAGACAAAAGGAAAGACACAGAACTATGTGAAAACACCCATTCAACTACACAAACACACTCAATTTGCTCATGTCACGTTGCTACACACACACACACATACACACACACACACACACATTTGTCAGCATGTATAGCTCATCAGGTAAACACAGAGAGAGAGGACATGCTCATGCAAGACTTGCACAAAGCCGAGTGATTTCAGGCCGAGTCTTGACAGGTTCCATCATTACTGCTCTGTAACGACATCCGAGTGTGTTACAGTTTCACTGAAATCAAATCTCAGCCGAAATGATCTGATTGGCTGTGAGCGTCACATGGGAACGCAGAAGGCAGTAAAATCTCATCATCAGCGCATCGTAAATGATCTCTAACACTTCTGTCCTCCGGCAAACACCACACACACACACACACACACACACACACACACACACACACACACACTGACTCTTGATTCACCTAAGATTTACCTAAGATTTACACTTTGAGCTACACCTCACATTCACTTTTAAGTCATTTGGCAGATGTTTTTAACCACAGCTGTTTACATTTATATAATTCATACAACAGGGGCCCAGCAACAGCACTACAGTACTCTAACCCCGACCCTACAGTACTCTAACCCTGACCCTACAGTACTCTAAGCCTGACCCTACAGTACTCTAACCCTGACCCTACAGTACTCTAACCCTCACCCTACAGTACTCTAACCCTGACCGTACAGTACTCTAAGCCTGACCCTACAGTACTCTAACCCTGACCCTACAGTACTCTAACCCTAACCTTTACAATACTCTAACCCTGACCCTACAGTACTCTAAAACGGACCCTACAGTACTCTAACTCTGACCGTATTGTTACATTTACATTTATTCATTTAGCAGACGCTTTTATCCAAAGCAACTTACAAATGAGAAAGATACAAGCAAAGCGATATATCAAGCAGAGAACAATACAAGTTGTGCTACTATACAAGATCCATTAATTGAGTTCTAGAAGAAGTAAAGTGCACAGAGTAGAGGTGTACGTGCAAATTTTTATTATTTTTTTTTATTTTTAATTTTCCCTATGAGTTGGTTAGGTGTTCACGGACGAGGTGGGTCTTTAGATGTTTTTTGAAGATGGGGAGAGATTCTGCAGTCCGGATTGAGGTTGGATGTTCATTCCACCACTGAGGAACAGTTAGTGTGAAGGTTCTGGAAAGGGACCTTGTGCCACGCTGAGTAGGAACTACTAAACGTCGGTCGCTAATTGATCGCAGATTGCGTGAGGGAACTTAAGCCTTCAGAGTTGAGGTAGGAGGGTGCTGTTCCAGACAAGGTATTGTAAGTGAGCATCAAGGCCTTGAATTTGATGCGGGCAGCTACAGGAAGCCAGTGGAGATGAAGAGGGGTGTGACATGGGTTATTTTGAGCTGGTTGAAGACAAGGCATGCTGCAGCATTCTGAATCATCTGCAGGGGTTTGATGGAAAGTAGTGAGTTACAGTAGTCCAGTTTTGAGATAACAAGAGCCTGGACTAGTATCTGTGTAGCCTGTTAGGTGAGGTAGGGTCTGATTTTCTTGATGTTGTACAGGATGAATCTACAGGAGCGTGCAGTTGTTGAGATATTGTTCTCTATCCCTGACCTTACAGTACTCTACCACTGACCCTAAAGTACTCTAACCATGACCCTATTGTTCTCTACTCTTCATGTTTCTGTTAAACCTCTATGTTCACCTCTGGCTCTAATGTACCTTAAACCTGTACCTAGGTTAATTAGGCTACCTTAACCATAACCCTAGTGTACCCTAGGGTACCTTAAGCCAAACTCAGGAATACCTTAGCAATAGCCTTTAGAGTACATTAGCCCTGGTCACAGAGTTAAAAATCAATTCTACAGTACTTTAACCCTAACCCTAAGTAACCTAAGAAGAATCCCTATGTTAAGGGTACTTAAGGTTATTATACTAAGGATACATAGATCCTTATAATTACATTTATCTAGTGTTTTTCTAGGCATTCAAAGTGCTTTACGTAGTATGGGGGAATTTTACTATATTACTATATACTTTATACTATATTTATTGAGGCACACACTGACACGGAAGCCCAAAGTATACTTCACTTTGTACTTGTATGCTAGAAACAGTGTACAGTATGCGTGACACAAATTTAGTCATTAGCAGAGTACGCGCGTTGCCAGATTTTTCTAACTGCACGTACTTTGTTCTAGGTCGGACATGCGCATTTAATTATTTTGCACTATTTAGTTGTCCCACAAGGTGGCAGCAGTGAGCCAGGGCTGTTGATCCTCAAGGTAGCTGAAGAACAAACGGAATAAACGGAAGAAACAGAAACGAGTGAAGGTTAGAAAGAACCTGCATTTGTATAAATCTAACATTAAAGTGCATAAGGATTTGTATATGAGTTCTAATCCTGGTGAGAGATTGCCCAAGCATTATTCTTTGTGTTGTTCTGATTCTTCTTCATTGTCGTCCTTCAGACCAGAAGACCTGATTTACTGTTCTGTACTGGCTCTTGTAGGCCAGGAGGAATAGTGCAAGTTGGCATAATATGCATGCGATGACTGCCTTTGTACGTACACATGTCAAATGGAGTATACTTTGAAAGGCTATGCATACAACTGTGAACATACGCTAGCATACGCGTAAAAAAATTAAGTATACCAGAAGCTTTATCAGTCACCTCTAGGTTGGATAATTGTAATTTATTACTGTCTGGATGTTCCAGTAGGAGCATAAACAAGCTCCAGTTAGTCCAGAATGCAGCTTCAAGGGTCCTTACTAGAACCAGAAGATATGGCCACATCACCCCTATCTTGTCCACAGTAAACTGGCTCCCAGTAAATTTCACATTGATTATAAGATACTACTATTGACCTATAAAGCACTGAATGGTCTCGTGCTACAGTACCTGAGAAGAATTTTGGTCTTTTATGAGCCGCCATTCCTACTTCCATCAAAAGGCGCAGGCCATTTGTTGCTACCTGGAATAGTGAAGGCTACAGCAGGGGGAAGAGCTTTCTCTTACAAAGCCCCACAGTTATGGAACAGTCTTCCAATTAGTGTTCGGGACTCAGACACAGTCTCAGTGTATAAGTCCAGCCTGAAAACGTATTTGTTTATTCAAGATTTTTGTGAATAGTTTTTTTTTTAAGGTAAAGGAGCAGATCTAGAGGTTCACATGTATAGAGTCTTGTAGTGAACTGGGATGTTTGGATGCTGTGTCGATGCTTTTCATACCTTCACCCAGGTGTGTTGATGGTGGGGTGGCTGATTGTCTTATGTCCCAGGGAGCCCTCATGTTTGCGTTACCTTCTGGCTCTCTCTTTTAGTTATTCTGTCATAGCTAGTCTTGCCGGAGTCCCTACTTACAATCACACAAAGTACATTGTCCTTAATGTACATATTATGGGGCAATAACAATACTTAATTCTCTCTCTCTCTCTCTCTCTCTCTCTCTCTCCCTCTCTCTCTTTTGTTCTGTCAAGCTACACATGATACTCCTGACATACCAGTGGTCCCGAGCCCTTCTGCTCTCCGGACCTGCCTGATCCATCCTGATGTCCCACTTCTGGTTGGAGTTCTCATCAGTTGGAAGTCACATGCTGCTGGTGAGGATGTCCCCACATGGTGCAGCCTAAAGATCATTGAGATTACTCATAAAGATGGCTTTGGATCTCAGTTCATATGAACAGTTATGCTATGATAGCTTCAGCACTACAATTACGACAAATAGTTCTGCACTCAAGTCTCCATCAGTGAACAGTGGAGAAGTTCAACAAAACAGACTTTGTGTAAAAACTGTAATTAATTTCCTGGTTATACAACTGCACTATTTGAGCATGTAGTATTAGCACATTTATAGAAGGGGTGTATTTATTTATAATTGCACTATCCAGTGTCACTCAGATGAGGATGGCTTCCCTTTTGAGTCTGGTTCCTCTCAAGGTTTCTTCCTCATATCGTCTCAGAGAGTTTTCCCTCACCACTGTTGCTTCTGGCTGCACATTTGTTATAAATTCATACATTTAAAATCTATATCGGTGATTTATACATTTCTGTAATGCTGCTCTGGGACAATGTCCACTGTTAAAAGTGCTGTACAAATAAAACTGAGCTGAATTAAAATCGAGAAGTGTTACACTCAGCGTCAGTACAGGAAATGTGAGAAGTGTGACCTCAACTCTGTCACAGTGCTGCACTCTGCTGATTCACTAAACTTTTATGTTAAATTTTGCAAAGTAATGAAGTATTACTCTATAGAACACTAACTCTACAGTACACAAACTCTATAGTACACTAACTCTACAGTACACAAACTCTATAGTACACTAACTCTACAGTACACGAACTCTATAATACACTAATTCTACAGTACATTAACTTTACAGTACACAAACTCTATAGTACACTAACTCTACAGTACACCAACTCTACAGTACATTAACTCTATAGCACACAAACTCTATAGTACACTAACTCTATAGTACACTAAGTCTATAGTACACTAAGTCTACACTAACTCTAAAGTACATTATGTCTATAGTACACAAACTCTACAGTACACCAATTCTACAGTACACTGACTCTACAGTACGCTAACTCTATAGTACACTAATTCTACAGTACACTAACTCTATAGTACACTAATTCTACAGTACACTAACTCTATAGTACTCTAAACCAAGCATTGTAACTCTATTGTACTGAAACTCATTAGTACTCTGACTCTGCAGTACTCTAGTACTCTATAGTACCCTAGTTTTCATCATTATCACTGCAGCAATGTTCAGGATGATAATACATTTCAGACAAACTCACAGCCAATCAGAGCGCTGGATTTCAGTGTAATGTTAAAGCACAGTACTGAGACTCTCCACCTCATTTCTGTCTGTCCCAGAGGAATGCAGTCTGAGGTCATGACCCTGCACTCGACGTGTGTGTGTGTGTGAGTGTGTGTGTGTGTGTGAACTCTATTATATGTGGAGCGTAGCTTTGTGCAGGGGAACAGGTTGAACTCACACACACACACACACACACACACACACACACACACACACACACACACACACACACACACGCTCCCCCGGAGATCAGAGAAAAAAAGATGACCTAAACCTTAAATTACCCCAGAGACACTCCTCCTTCATCGGGTTCCTTCCTGATAATGGATATGTGTGTGTGATTTCCCAAGATGCCTCACTTCAGTGCGTGTCCTCCTCCTGTCTGCATGATGAAGCCTCCCACAAACACGTCAATTGAGACGTTTGCAGCTGCCAATCAAACAGATGAGCAGAAAAGAAAATAAGAACAAAGGTAAATAAAAGAGCTTTGTGCATTTCCGCTGTAAATTATTCAACACAATTCCGTTTTATTTGTGTAGGGCTTCTTACAACACAAAGTAGCTTTACAGAAATCCGGGTTCTCTAATGAGTGAACTCCCTAAGCCAGTATGAGGAACAGACCTTATTGTCCTTTAGCTGAAATAATAACCGCACTCTCTAACCACAGTCTTACCCACAATCCTGCACACTTATTTATTAATAACACACTGAGAAGTAGCAAGAACCACAACAACAATAACACCAACAACACAACCGTCGCACAATCACACCTGCTTACACCTGCCATTATTATTATTATTATTATTGTTATTATTATTATTATTATTGTTGTTGTTGTTGTTGTTGTTGCTGCTGTTATTATTACTATTATTGTTATTATTATACAGCAGTGATTATATCAGTGTGGAGTAAATATGCTAAAGTCCAGATCAGATTGAGTGCAGAGACATTAGAGCTGTTATAGGTGAAGACCTGTAGAAGGCGGTGATGTTATCTGTTATGTTATACACACTGAAGGACTGAAAGAAATAAAGCGTGAAACCACAATAACACTTGATTACACTTCACTTCTGTCACTTTCTCCCTGCGGGTAAATTAACATGTCATATCATAAATCTCCTCTCTTCCTCATGAGTGACTTTACAGCAGAACTGTTTCTGAATCACCACAGCGACATATACACCACATTCACCACCATCACTGCACACTGAGAATGTGGTGTTAGATACCACTTGTATTTTTTCTATTCATTTTATTGATGGTGAATTAACAATAATAACTCGATTAAAAGTCCTGTGTAAATAAAGCATGAAGATGTGTTAAAGGGTTCGGTGAGGACAGTGGAGTGGATCCTGAATGGAGAAGATGAAGGATGAAGGCAGAATATTTCTCATTCCTGTAGACTCACAAACCCACGGGGAGGAAATACGGAGGGATTTGTGCAGGAGGTGGAGGTGACACACACAGCGGCTCATTAAACACTCAGACTCGTTAGGGAGCTTTCCTTCACCTCCGTGTGTAAATTGGCTGTACAGATCCACCTGAACCTCTCATGTATATTTATCTGAAATCCCACTGCGAGAGCACGACTGGATAACAAATGCAAGTCTGATACAACATCTGGGTCAATCGCTCCATTTTCCTGTCCTTCTTCATTATACATCAATCAAACTGAATGTGACAGCCACACACACACACACACACACACACACACACACACAACCAGAGAGAGATGTGAGTTTTGAGTTAATCCATGAGTGTGTAAACCACACTTTCACTGTAATTGTTCTGTCCAACAAAAACTCAAATACACTCTGAGGAAAAGCTGTATTTATCTCAAGAGATGTCTCACCACTGTGACCGTGTTAATGAAGGAACACTGGCTCGGAATTTTCCCTTCAAAACTACACAACCTCTAGTTTAGCATCGAACAACAAATATATATAAATAAATAAATTATATATATATGATTTGGGGGGTGACAACACTGAAGAAAAGACACTTTGCTACAATGTAAAGTAGTGAGTGTACAGCTTGTGTAACAGTGTAAATTTGCTGTCCCCTCAAAATAACTCAACACACAAACAATAATGTCTAAGCCGCTGGCAACAAAAGCGAGTACACCCCTAAGTGAAAATATCCAAATTGGGCCCAATTAGCCATTTTCCCTCCCCGGTGTCATGTGACTTGTTCATGTTACAAGGTCTCAGGTGTGAATGGGGAGCAGGTGTGTTAAATTTGGTGTCATCACTCTCACACTCCCTCAAACTGGTCACTGGAAGTTTAACATGGCACCTCAAGGCAAAGAACTCTCTGAGGATCTGAAAAAAAGAATTGTTGCTCTACATAAAGATGGCCTAGGCTATAACTAGATTGCGAAGACCCTGAAACTGAGCTGCAGCACGGTGGCCAAGACCATACAGTGGTTTAACAGGACAGGTTCCACTCAGAACAGGCCTCGCCATGGCCGACCAAAGAAGGTGAGTGCACGTGCTCATCGTCATATCCAGAGGTTGTCTTTGGGAAATAGACATATGAGCGCTGTCAGCATTGCTGCAGAGGTTGAAGGAATGGGGGGGTCGGCCTGTCAGTGTTCAGACCATAGGAGGAGGGGAAGAGGACTCCAGTGGCAACCGGTGAAACTCTGGTGAACTCCATGCCCAAGAGGGTTAAGGCAGTGCTGGAAAATAATGGTGGTCAGCGTTGCTGCAGAGGTTGAAGGGGTGGGGGGTCAGCCTGTCAGTGCTCAGACCATACGCTGCACACTGCATCAAATTGGTCTGCAAGGCTGTCATCCCGGAAGGAAGCCTCTTCTAAAGATGATGCACAAGAAAGTCTGCAAACAGTTTGGTGAAGACAAGAAGACTAAGGAAATGGATAACTGGAACCATGTCCTGTGGTCTGATGAGACCAAGATAATCTTATTTGGTTCAGATGGTGTCAAGCGTGTGTGGCGGTAACCAGGTGAGGAGTACAAAGACAAGTATGTCTTGCCTACAGTCAAGCATGGTGGTGGGAGTGTCATGGTGTGGGGCTGCATGAGTGCTGCCGGCACTGGGGAACTACAGTTCATTGAGGGAACCTTGAATACCAACATGTACTGTGACGTAGTGAAGCAGAGCTTGATTCCCTCCCTTCGGAGACTGGGCCACAGGGCAGTATTCCAGCATGATAACCTTGCTAAAGAAGCTGAGAGTGAAGGTGATGGACCGGACTAGCATGTCTCCACACCTAAACCCTATTGAACATCTGTGGGGCATCCTCAAATGGAGGAGGTGGAGGAGCACAAGGTCTCTAACATCTACCAGCTCCTTGATGTTGTCATGGAGGAGTGTAAGAGGACTCCAGTGGCAACCTGGGAAGCTCTGGAGAACTCCATGCCCAAGAGGGTTAAGGCAGTGCTAAAAATAATAGTGGCCACAGAAAATATTGAAACTTTGGGCCCATTTTTTTCTTTTTGGACATTTTCACTTAGGGGTGTACTCACTTTTGTTGCCAACGGTTTAGACATTAATGTCTGTATGTTAAGTTATTTTGAGGGGACAGCAAATTTATACTGTTATACAAGCTGTACACTCACTACTTTACATTGTAGCAAAGTGTCATTTCTTCAGTGTTGTTACATGAAAAATTATAATCAAATATTTACAAAAATGTGAGGGGTGTACTTACTTTTGTGAGATACTGTATATATATATATATATATATATATATATATATATATATATATATATATATATATATACACATGTGTCTGTGTGATGTCTGTGTGTGTGACACCAAGGGCGTAACCATGGTTATGGACTTTGGGGGGGTTCTAATGACCTCGGCGGGGGGAATATGTAAGTGAATGTAACGTTAATGGTCAAAAACCGGAAGTGAAGTTAGTCTAGCCTAATTCGTGGTTGTGCAAATATCAACAGGTACTTGACGTTCTTAAGAACAAACCAAGCCATGGTATGATTCCTTCTATACTAATCTAAGGTTACCTACTATTTAGGTAACTAGTTACTTACTGTGAAAAAAAGCTGCTCCTGCACTTTTTTACGCTCGTCTGTTGTCTCCATTTCTTACAGACTGAGCTGTGAAAATATATCAACGTTGAGTATGGGTGCAACCAAGTGTACAATTGGAGGTGGGGGCACACACCTATTTTCCTTAACAAACCGAAATATATTAAAAAAGAATAGACATAAGTAAATAGAATAGATGAAGAAAAGACAGATCCGTTGGCAGGGTTCATTAAAGGGGGACATATACAAAATATTTTGTACTGTATATTGGGGGGACAGATTGGTATTTCCTCAACATTGGGGGGCCACGACCCCCCTCAAAAATACGTGGTTAGGCCCATGTGTGACTCCTCCCACAGCATCTCAGTCGGATTTGTGGAGGTGGTCATGGTCAATGTTGATGCATTTTTTGACGATGTATAATACACTGTTATATATAAACATGGAAAAATGAACAGTCACAGAGATAAAAAAAAAAAACCCCAAACAAACAAAAAACAAACAAACAAACAATTACAACAAAAAGCCTTCGCAGTAAAAATCACTTTTCTCCCTCAACAGGTAGAGGGCATTACCCACAATCTGAAGGCGGAGCTTGTACATTAAACTGATTCAGATCAACTTTTTTGGTTTAGTTAAATTGTGTGTTTACAAGCATCATGATATTCCCTTCTCTCTCTCTCTCTCTCTCTCTCTCTCTCTCTCTCTCTCTCTCTCACACACACACACACACACACACATTTTCTGTTTCCATGTTTCTCATCTGGTATCACACACCAGGATAGTTAAAGTCTAAATGAAACACATTTCTGTCCTGCCATTTGCTAACGTAGACTAAACATCTTTCTTTAGCATCAAGATTAACATCAAGACTTCAAGTCTAGCAACGAGATAAACATCAAACAGCTCATGAATAAAAATAAAAAGTTTTAACTGTTATGAGATCTGATCATCCATAAATGTCAAAACAGCCACCAGTCTGGATAGAGCTCTGTGTGTGTGTGTGTGTGTGTGTGTGTGTGTGTGTGTGTGTGTGTGTGTGTGTGTGTGTGTGTG
>JAFFST010053501.1:70097-73071 GCA_022414735.1 Noturus placidus
CCGAGCGAACACAGACGATTCACTTCACATCAAAACTGTATTCATTTCCTCTAAAAATACCTGACACTCACTAACGCTGAAACCTGTACCTTTAAAACCTGTTTCCTCAGCAATTTATCCACACATCTATAGGAGCATCACACATCTGTAACACTGGGACCACAAGGGCGTCACACATATGCAGCTGTCCAG
The DNA here is from genome assembly GCA_022414735.1 of Noturus placidus. Classification (NCBI taxonomy): domain Eukaryota; kingdom Metazoa; phylum Chordata; class Actinopteri; order Siluriformes; family Ictaluridae; genus Noturus; species Noturus placidus. The sequence goes on from JAFFST010053501.1 coordinate 70,290, forward strand.
CAGAATCAAGTCACAAGCACAGGAAGACACGAAAGAGAGCGAGAAAGAGAGAGAATCTCTTGTGCTACTGCACTCCTGTCTCCCTGTACTCTTGTTGTGCTCAGTAGAGTGTGTGAGTGTGTGTGTGTGTGTGTGTGTGTGTGTGTGTGTAGTATGGGTGTGGGGGGCAAGATCAGAAAGGAGATAAGACAGGAGGTAAGACGGGCGGCGAGAACGGAGCGACAGATAAGCTGATTGATTAAAAACAGAGACCAGGAGAGAGAGACGGGTCCACCATCTGCTGAAATTTTGGGTCTGAATGTTCACCCACACACACACACACACAGTGGGAACATGGCAGCTGTGTTTACATGACCTCTGAGCTGCACATCACACACACACACACACACACACACACACACACACACACACACACACACACGTGTATATCTGGAGGTGAGACAGATTCAATGTATTTCAAATATGGGTCAGTATTCACAATATATCTGTTATTTGATCATCTGTTTGTCTGTCTGTCTGTCTGACTCTATGTCATGTCCATGTTGGTTTTATTTCCTGTGTGTAACCTCTCACCTGAGTGTTCTTGGTCTGATGAGACCAAGATAAACTTATTTGGTTCAGATAGTGTCAAGCGTGTGTGGCAACAACCAGGTGAGGAGTCCAAAGACAAGCATGTCTTGCCTACAGTCAAGCATGGTGGTGGGAGTGTCATGGTCTGGGGCTGCATGAGTGCTGCGGGCACATGTACTGTGAAATACTGAAGCAGAGCATGATCCCCTCTCTTCGGAGACTGGGCCACAGGGCAGTATTCCAGCAGATAACCTTGCTAAAGAAGCTGAGGGTGAAGGTGATGGACTGGCCAAGCATGTCTCCAGACCTAAACCCTATTGAGCATCTGTGGTGCATCCTCAAACAGAAGATGGAGGAGCACAAGGTCTCTAACATCTACCAGCTCCGTGATGTCATCATGGAGGAGTGGAATAGGACTTCAGTGGCAACCCCTGAAGCTCTGGTGAACTCCATGCCCAAGAGGGTTAAGGCAGTGCTGGAAAATAATGGTGGCCAAACAAAATATTGACACTTTGGGCCCAATTTGGACATTTTCACTTAGGGGTGTACTCACTTTTGTTGCCAGCAGTTTAGACATTAATGTCTGTGTTGAGTTATTTTGAGGGGACAGCAAATTTACACTGTTACACTAGCTGTACACTCACTACTTTACATTGTAGCAAAGTGTCATTTCTTCAGTTTTGTCACATGAAAATATATAATCAAATATTTACAAAAATGTGAGGGGTGTATTCACTTTTGTGAGATACTGTATATATAATTTTTTGCTTTAACCTTAAACAAAAAGAAAAGCTCAATGCATACTGTGTGTGTTTGTGTGTGTGTTTGTGTGTGTGTGTGTGTGTGTGTGTGTTAGGTCTTTTCTTGAGCTCATGACTTACTTTGAGTTGCTAGCAGTTACAGTGTTTCAGATCCAAACATTGAAACAACGAGATTTATTTTGTTTGTGGGTTTTAACAGTTAAATTATCATCTCACCTTTCAATTTCCCAGTTGTCAAAAAACCGTGTTCATATAAATTTAACCACTTGCACAGTGAGTATCATGTATATTTATGTGTGAATTCACACATATAATATATACTGTGTGTGTGTGTGTGTGTGTGTGTGTGTTTGCATGTATGCCATGGTGGGAAACACCTCTATCTGTTCTTTATGGGGCTAAACAGAGTTCCAGAGATTCTTCCTCCTTCTGTGTGTGTGTGTGTGCATGCGCATGTGTGCATTTGTGTGTGTGTGTGTGTGTGTGTGTGTGTGTGTGTGTGTGTGTGGTTTTATTTCGTCCTTGTTGAAATTCTTTTTCTTAATGGTCCACTCGGCGATGTTTACAACCATAGACAGATGGCGTATATAAAAGTGATTATTTATTGGTTTATGTATTTATTATTTTTTTTACATTTACTCAGATTTGAATAATCTGACAGAGTTCAGTCCTGACAGGAGGAGAGTCGCTGTATGGATGCAATGCTGTGACAGATTATACCATGTACTTCACACAGTATATATGCACACTATAGTCTATACACTACATACTATAGTCTGTACACCAGGGGTCATCAGTCTTATCCTCCAAGTGTGACTGCAGGCTTTTATTCCAACTAATCAGGATCCACTCCTAGCAATCAATTGAAGGTGAAGATGGACTGAAACAATGGGAATCCTGATTGGTTGGAATAAACATCTGCAGCCACACTGGCCCTTTGAGGGTAAGACTGATGACCCCTGCTGTACACACTATATAAAAAATACCATATACTATACACAGTTTAAAATATATACTATAAAAACTACATATATTATACTGTACACAATAGACACTATAAACTACATGCACGATGTACAGTGGTGTGAAAAAGTGCACTTTTTCACACCACTGTATGTGTACATATAAATACCTGTGGAACAGTCCTTAAGACAGGAACAGCTTACAGGAAGAAGTTGATTAAGGTCACATGTACAATACACCATAAGAAAGGTGAAATACACCAGAAAGATGCCTAGGGTTCCTAAACTGAACAAACTGAAGACGTTTCACAGATGTTTGAGGAACAGAAATGAAATGAGTCCTCAAACAAAGTGGAGGTTAATATCAGAAGGAACAGTAAGTATCTGGTTATCACCAGCTATTTTAAGTACTACAGTGTATCTCATCCTCATGGACTGCACCAGATTGGTCACTTCTTGCTGTGAGATGTTCCTCCACTCTTCCATCAA
>JAFFST010053501.1:75711-100593 GCA_022414735.1 Noturus placidus
TAGTAGTAGTAGTAGTAGTAGTAGTAGTAGTAGTAGTAGTAGTAGTAGTAGTACTGAGCCGTCATCTGTACTGAGTATGTTTTTAGTGGATTTCCCTCCATTTTTTTTTTTGTTGGTAAATTCAACTGCACGTGCATGGGAGTGATCTGCAGTTTACATTACAAATCGATATTATTAGTATTTATATTATTTACATTATTTATAAATAAATTAACACACACACACATATATATATATATATATATATATATATGCGCGCCCTGCATATCGTTAGCGTATGTCAGTGTTTTCGACATGGGACCAAGCTTCCAGAAAACTCTGCAAGTATTGAACAAGATATGTAAAAGGTTTTTAGAGAGAAATGGTAAAGAGAACAGGCAAAATGCAGTGTCAAGAAACTCCATATAGATTCCACACTGAACCGATCTGAAGGCCTGAGAAAAAAAGAAAAACGGAAATAGTTGAATATATAATATTTATATTTCTTATTTGGTGAAGGCTTGTGTAGAATAACATCAAAGGGAATCACTAATACGTGGGAAAGAACAACTTTGTTTACTTGGTTTTTCCTCATTTGCAGTTTCTGTCTAATGTAAAAAAAAAAAAAAAAAAAAAACTGCAAATCTAGTGTGGGCCTTGTGCAGACTACAAATCAAAAAGCGTTGAATATCCTCAGTACACAGCGCGAGAGCATCCCATGTTAATTAATAAAAGTTCATTAATAATGTTAATCAGTGACACTGTTCATTATTTATATTGCATAAATGCATACTATCACCTGTAGCGCACGTGCACTGAGAGCAGGTGAGACAGAACAGGAACTAAAATAACCACCAAATTAAATTCACTTCCGGTCACAGAAACACACAATTTGACATGTGTAAGCTCTTTTAGAAGTAACACAGGCTTCTCTTTTCAACTTCTGCTTCTGCTCCAATTAGAACTGAAATGTAAATATAATCTATTTACAGTGTAATAGCTGCGTTTCATCCGTCTGCGTTCATAAAAATAAAAAATAAACTGTAAAATATACAAAATGATTATAAATTGTTGAGCACTTTGGCTTAACTGTAGATAAATAAAATAAAGTGTCAGGTTTAAACATTTAATTTAATACTTTCTCTGATCAGGGCGAACGATAAATGGCTTTTCACAAAATAATAAATTAAATAAATAGAATTTCATGGCTTTATACTGAACACTGGAAAGTTCCCATTTTAACCGTAACATGTTTATTAAAACGTTCAGAATCGATATGATATAGAATTTATTCACTGAAATCTCATTTATGAAGCCGAACCGTAACAATATTCGGTAATGTAAGACAGCTTTACTAAACATGCAAATTAAATGACATTTTTCTGAAAATTAAACATCAGCAAGAATTTTATAATCTGCATATTTTGCTGTTATATATATACACAACTCCTACTTTGTTTGCAGTTAATCTGTAAAAAAAAAAATTTAAGTTTAATCTTTTAATCGGCATTACTACTACTACTACTACTACTACTACTACTACTACTACTACTACTAATAATAATAATAATAATAATAATACAACAACAACAACAACAACAACAACAATAATAATAATAATAATAATAATAATAATAGTAGTAGTAGTAGTAGTAGTAATGCCGATTAAAAGATTAAACTTAATTTCAGGTCCTCAGAAGAACCTTTTTTTGTAGTATTGTTGTTTTTTATTACTGTTGTTGCTTATTGCTTTAAAAAATATTAGGCTACAATTAATTATAATAAATCTTTTTTTTTTTAAGATATTAAGATTATTTTTACATAGCCTATTTGAGTCAGAAGCACGTGCATATTTAGCCTACATGTTAAATGTTAAATACATGTATCTCTGTCTTTGAGCCTTGTTTACAATTTAAGTGTACTTTATTTATTTGTTGACAGTCAGATCAGGTGAACTGCTTGACTGTTTTGAGGAACATTCAGGTTTATATTTTACTGAATGTAAAAAAGTGAAAATGAAATACAAGGCGAAATTAAACTAAACTAAGAGCCAGACAATACTGAGTTAAAGTGACATTTTTTAAACAGGAGTCAAAATTAAGCCGAATGTTTTTACATACTAATATAACCTAGAGTAGTCATTTGAACACGGTGAAAGAGCGCGTGACCTCTGACCTCCCGGAATTAAAACGGAATTAGGGCGAGAGATGCGGAACTGAAGAGCGGGATGGAGTGTGAGGTTTTAATGGAGGATGATGAGGAATACTTTAGAGGCCTGAAGGCAGCTCTCACCGACTCTCTGTCACTAAACCTCATCAAATGGCTTCAAATCCTTAAAAGTCTGGCGCCTGTAAAATCACACAAGCACACACACACACACACACACACACACACACACACACACACACACACACACAATCTGGTGATCTCATCTTGTTTATCGCCGAATTAACCCGATCCGGTAATTTTCGCATTTACGGCCCTTTTAGTTGCAGTTTCATAATCCGGTTTAAAAATAATAATTATCCTACAATTAATTGCGCCCATTCTGTAATATAAAACCTTTTGATAAAAAGGCCATCTTTTAGTAGCCTACTGTATATTAAACTTACTAACATCATTAATTAGTGTGTGTACTATTCTAGGGTTAGAACACACACTGGAGTATTAAAGCCGTCATACAGAATTCTGAAATATTTGTTTTTGTTAACATTTCTATATAGAAATAGTTACGTCACAAAAACTTCAGAAATATCTAATTATACACATATAATGTGTATACATTCGTCTGCGTGCACATTAACACATTGCTATAGGGTTTTAATCATCAACTGATCGTCTTTCAGCAGCTCAGACTTCAAATATCATCCATCCATCCAACCATCCATCTTCAACCGCTTACTCCTTTTCAGGGTCACGGGGGAACCTGGAGCCTATCCCAGGGAGCATCGGGCACAAGGCGGGGTACACCCTGGACAGGGTGCCAGTCCATCGCAGGGCATTGGCTTTAATATTATTAATAACACCAAGGACATGCATATGATATTAAATAAAATTTAATGACAATTTGTGAATTTTTTCATAATATTCAATTTATATTTGCACTCTTTATGCAGTGTTGTTCATGTAGTTACTGGATCAAAATGTTAGGGTTTGAAACGAAAAGGAGAGTAAAAGGTTAAAACTCAACACATTTTGCAGGCTGCTGGTGTTAAAATTGAACTATGTGATGGATTACAACCTGACCCGTGGATTTAATCACCTGAAATAGTTATATCTATAGTTATATACTGATTTATAAACTTTATATAAAATATTTTACAGATTAACGCTCACACTGACACTGTTCAGAGAATATATTACACTAAAAAGCGATAAAGACCTTCAGGTTAATCACGAAGCTTTTATTTTATACTAATAAAAAATAAAAAATTAAAATTAGCAATAGATCTTGTTCGCTTGCGTGTTGTACTGCTTTCTGTTTTTATTACTCTGCATTAGACTCAGAAACAATGCGACAACACTTCTCACATTAAAATGCAGAATCGCGGTGTGTACAATGTGCAAGATTAATACAACACAAATCCAGAAACCGCGCCATTAAACACACACTTGTTATAGTAGAGCTGTAGATAATCTTGAATAAATGTGTCCAGTTAAGTGAGACAGAACCTGTCTTTCTCTCTCCCACAACAACACGCTATAAATAGCCAGTTTTATTTGTGTGCGGGTGCATGGGTTAGACCTACGCGTGATCCCGTCTGTTTTAAAATAATCTGATTTAAGGATTTAAATTAAACCCGGAATATTTCCATAAACGCACGGAAAGCGAATTTCTCAAAACTTTTTACACACAGAGTTTATGGCGTAATAAAGAGAGAGAGAGAGAGAGAGAGAGAGAGAGAGAGAGAGAGAGAGAGAGTGTGTGTGTGTGTGTGTATAATAATAACACACACACTTCAATTCTCTAATCTGTAATCTGCACTCATGAGCATTTTACACTCTGTAGTCCTTAGTCCATAGAGTGAACTAATTTGTGATTAGTGTGCACTGTTTGTGATTAGTGTGCACTCTTTTGATTAGTGTACAGTCTGTTGTGATTAGGGTACTCTCTGTTGTGATTAGTGTGCACTGTTTGTGATTAGTGTGCACTCTGTTGTGATTAGGGTGCACTCTGTTGTGATTAGTGTGCACTCTTGTGATTAGTGTACAGTCTGTTGTGATTAGTGTGCACTCTTGTGATTAGTGTGCACTGTTTGTGATTAGTGTGCACTCTGTTGTGATTAGGGTGCTCTCTCTGTTGTGATTAGTGTGCACTGTTTGTGATTAGTGTGCACTCTGTTGTGATTAGGGTGCACTCTGTTGTGATTAGTGTGCACTCTGTTGTGATTAGTGAGCACTCTGTTGTGATAAGTGTGCACTCTTGTGATTAGTGTGCACTCTGTTGTGATTAGTGTGCACTCTTCTGATTAGTGTGCACTCTGTTGTGATTAGTGTGCACACTATTGTGATTAGTGTGCACTCTTGTGATTAGTGTGCATTCTTGTGATTAGTGTGCTCTCTGTTGTGACAAGTGTGCACGCTGTTGTGATAAGTGTGCACGCTGTTGTGATAAGTGTGCACTCTTGTGATTAGTGTGCACTCTGTTGTGATTAGTGTGCACTCTGTTGTGATTAGTGTGTACTCTGCTGTGATTAGTGTGCATTCTGTTGTGATTAGGGTGCACTCTGTTGTGATTAGGGTGCACTCTGTTGTGATAAGTGTTCAGTCTGTTGTGATTAGTGTGCACTCTTATGATAAGTGCGCACTTTGTTGTGATTAGTGTACACTATGGTGTAATTAGTGTGCACTCTGTTGTGATAAGTGTTCACTCTTGTGATTAGTGTGCACTCTTTCATTTTACTCTGAACTGTGCAACAAATCAGATTTTATGTATAGGACAGTATTGAATGTTGACCCTCAATGTGACCCCTCCATCCAATCCAATGTCGAAAAACCTGCACCTGTGTGTGCTTCGCGGGCAGCTGTTTATTCAATACAGATTAGCACTCTGTCTGTCTGTCTGTCTCTCTGTCCGTCTCTCTCTCTCTTTCTCTCTCTCTTTCTCTCTCTCTGTGTGTGTGTGTGAGCGTATGTGTGTGTGGGTGGGGCCGGGGAGGAGAGTACGTGGAAAGCGAAACTCGCCAAACTCAAGCCGCAGTGTTAGACTTTACCTCGGGAATATCAGACCTACTGTCTCTCTCTCTCTCTTTCTGTCTTTATCTGTCTATCTCTCTCTGTCTATCTCTCTGCCCGGGAATATGGCGGCAGCTGATTGAAACACACACTGCTCTAACACGCGCTGTCTTTTTCTGAAGGTGGGATGAATTTGGATCGAATCGCCACCGACGCGGCGAGAGTCCCGCCAGCTCGCGACATGGCCTCCGCTTTCCACGCTCACGTCGCGCGCGACACACTGGAGCACACGAGCAGCGAGTCCTCGGACACGGAGACGGCAGGTAAGCGCGCGAGGGAGAGGAATGCATCACAGCAGCGCGAGCGTTAATGCACTGTGGCGGTATCATTATTAGATTTTAACGTTTGTAAAATATTACTGAATATTACATTTAGAACGTAAAGGGTTGTGTATAGACAGCAACTAATAAAAATAACAATGAATGTAATCTTCAGGTATAAAGTAGAAAGGCCTGCAGTGAACGTGGCCAGATGTTCGGCTTCTCTTTCTTCTTAGTGCTGTTCATTTTTAGTTTTAAATTCAGAATTAGTTTTAGGTAATATTGGAGTCATGTTTAGTTTTAGTCAATTTCATGCTTATCGTTATGTTTACTGTTTTTATTTTTTAATGCAATTTTAAATAAGATTAGACACACCCGGAGCAGTACGCTAACCCTAAGCAGACACTTGTCACTGGAGCAGAACTGGAGAACCTCTTTAGTGGAACTTAGAGAACCTTTAAAACTCATTCCATTTCACAGTCCGTCCTTTAGGGCCTCCATTTTACCTTCGAGAAACAAAAAAAGAATTGTACAGAAGATCTATGTCTGACTGAGTATCTTTTAGATTGTGTTACTGAAGTTCTGGCTGTTCGGTGTAATCCGCAAAAATGTGCAGAAATAAACAATAACATTAACATTTATGAATCTTCAAGCTCTGATTTGGCCCCCTGTAGGTTGTCGGAATTTCATCTACTTCGAATTAGAAAGCTTGTTTTTTTATTTTTTATTTTTTTACTTTTTCAATGTTTAAAGGCTTACAGAACTTGTATTATTATTATTATTTTTTTTAAATCAGTCAGAATTTCTATCGTAATATACTCTTAGACAATGGTGTAACTGTAAATACATTTTAAATCTGATTCCTACTGAATCATATAATCACATATACGAAAAAAAATCATTAATAAACCGTGAATGCCAACTGCAAATTAAAATAGCAAAGAGATTGCTTATGATTTTGAATCTGCCAAACAAATGATTAAATGTAGATCTGCAAATACAATTGACATTATTGTAAAAAAAAAAAAAAAAAAGGTAAATGAATGCAAACGTGCACATATTTTCGGATGTGTACGTATAACTATTATTGCAGTCGTAGTTATAAATACATTAAAAGGTAAATAGGGCGTAACAAACTCTAAGTCCTAAAATAAATGTAAATTGAGTGAACTGTGAATAAATTCCGCAGAGAAGGAGCGGACTGTGGAGCAGCGCACTGAGGACGGAAACCCGGACGATCCGAAGAAGAAAAAGCAGCGGCGGCAGCGGACACACTTCACGAGCCAGCAGCTGCAGGAGCTAGAGGCCACATTTCAGCGGAACCGGTACCCGGACATGAGCACGCGCGAGGAGATCGCCGTGTGGACCAATCTGACAGAGGCGCGAGTCCGGGTAAGAGAAGAAATTGCAAACAATATAATACACGCAATATAGCAATTATACGACTGAACTTTAGTCTTCATTCGTACAAAAAAATCTAAATAAATTATTTTTAAGTGCGGAAAACCGAAAAGATTCAGTTTAGAGTTTCTACGTTTTTTAGTACCGTATTTTTTATACATAAAATTTACCACCACTATTTAATTTACTATTATTTCATTTAATACCGCTCAAATTCACTATAATACCGATTTTGACTAAATAATAAAAATCCAGTAAAGCAAACGAGCGTGCACACTTCCATAATCTGATTTCAGAGATTACATTTTAATCTGAATTAGACCCAATTATAAAATATCAGAAAGTCTACAAGAGATAACTGCGATTGGTGAGCAAAAACACTAATAATAGTCATCTTTAAGTCAGTCAGCGTCAGTAAAAATAATGACAAAAGGAATAAAACAGACTGAACTGAGACAAGAAGATTGATGAAACTTAAATGAAATGTAAATGAAACTGAAATAAGTATTAGATTAGAATTAAAATAAAAAGATATGGTATTACCGTGTTTTGTGTATCAGACTGTTTTTTTAAACGTTGTTTTAAAACTTTAAAAACTTTTATAAGCAAATTCAATTTGATTTCTGAATTATTTTTTTAACAAAATTATTATCACATATCTCATATCTCACATTGGTGTGTGAGTGTGTCTCAGTTGTAAGTCGCTTTGGATAAAAGCGTCTGCTAAATGAATAAATGTAAATGTAAATGTATCTCTGAATTCCCAAACCTCACTTTAGTACATAAACATCACATATTTATTCATGATCATTTACACATTTTTGTTTCAATATATTTTAATTTAATTTATAAATAAAGCTAGGTCTACATAATTCCAAAAATAAATATTTTTATCCGCACTGTGGGGCTTCATCTGAGACTTTAGTACTAAACTTTAGATTTCCCCGCCTACTGGAATTAATCTAAAAAAAATACAATGACACTAATCTACTTATATATATATATATATATATATATATATATATATATATATGTGTGTGTGTGTGTGTGTGTTTCTATAGTCCGCACATTTTTGTATTAATATAAAGTGCATTTCTAATTTAATCCATATATTTATACACGTATGCCTTTCATTTACTGTCAAATAATTACCTAAATTTAACCTTAATATTATTTTATAGTTAGATTTAGCCTACATTCAATAAATAGACGTTTTCACAATATTTTTCCTTTCTATGGGATGTACTGTAATTTTTTTGGATAAATAATTAAATATCAGAATCTTTGCTTTTATAATATTATATTATGTTTCTGCTCAGTTAATTCGGCTTTAATTCTGTTTTACAGCAATAAAACCCACATTTTATATTCTTCATCTATTTAACAGAAATAGTAATTTAGTTTGCGCCCTTTTACAGCTGTTTTATGATTTTATGCATGATCACTGTTTTATTTCTTATTAGTTATTATTTTATTATATTATAATATTATTGTAACATTTTTTATATTATTGTTTTGTTCCCCGAACTGTTTCATATTTGTGTTTATTAAATTGAGCTGATGAAGACAATCTTTTTTTCCACACCCATGTGTAGACAATACTGGAGCCTAAATGTTTTTATCATAATTTTCCCGAAGCGGAAGTGACTGTGCTGCTGTATAAATATACGTGACTTGTGGTTTGTTGTTTGGTGATAGAATTTTGATTTCATGAATTTTAAATGATATTATTATGAATTATATTTATTTATTTATTTATTGGCTCAGGTGTGGTTTAAGAACCGGCGGGCGAAGTGGCGTAAGCGCGAGCGGAATCAGCAGATGGACTTGTGTAAAAACGGTTATCTGCCGCAGTTCGGTGGCCTCGTGCAGCCCTATGAGGACATGTACCCCACCTACGGCTACAACAACTGGACCAACAAGGGGCTTGCGCCCAAAAACTTCCCGTTCTTTAACTCCATGAGCCCGCTGACGTCACAGCCTGTGCTCTCGTCCCCGAGTTCCATTTCCTCCATGAGCATGAGCATGAGCATGGCCTCGAGCATGAACAGCATCAGCAACCTGAACGGTCTCGGCGGCTCTTCTATCAATTCTGCCATGAGCTCCTCCGCGTGCCCGTACGGAGCCCCGCCCCCCGCGCCATACGGGGTCTACCGGGACACGTGCAGCTCCGGCCTAGCGACCCTCAGACTCAAACCCAAACAGCATCCCGGTTTCGGATACGGAGGATCCGCGTGCCAGTACAACAGCTAACGGATTAACGGAGACCTAAAGAATAGGAAAGGGGAAAAATCTCCCGCGCGACCAAAACTGGATTCGCTGTAGGCCTAATTGTTGATTTTTTGTTTGTATTATTCGGATGGAATTTTGCGACTCGCCTGTTTACCTGAACTTGCACAATGACTTAATCAAATCCACGTGCTTGGATTTCAAAGTGAAGATGTTACATTGCGACTCTGTAAATAGTTTAATGTATTTGAACAAAAACAAAAATAACCTTTTTTTTGCGTTCAATAAAAAATCCTGCCATTTCCGGGCCATGTAATCAGACTGCTTTAGTGGAGTGTATATAAACTCTAATCTCTTTCTCTCTCAGTTGTGTAGCTTCTCCTGCTTTTTAAAGCTCAGTCTGTTTTTATTTGAGGTATTTTTTTTATGTTTGTGCTATCGTTGTTTATTTGACTGATCCGACGATATAAACCGCATGTTTGTCAGTGACCCCCCCCCCCCCAAAAAAAATGTTTTGTACAGAAATGTAAAGAAGAATTGTAGGTCACAACTCTGTACTCAGATGTGGATTGCAATTTGTCCTCACGTGTTTATGGAAAATAAAACAAAAATAATGGTTACAAATGAATTTTAAAATAATTGTTGATAATGAAATATGCATTTTAGTTAAATATCTATAAATATTTCCGTAATAATTAAGCACTGTAATGAGTGATCTTAAACAGTGTTAGCACATTCAAAACATAATTTCTACACAGAATCTCACAATCCCGCGGATTAATGATAAAAACTACTCATTCTTAAATAACTGCACCCTGAATAAAAAAATGTGACGTGTATACTGAAATGAGATTTCAATTTTATACAATAACCCGAAATATCACTCTTTTTTTCTTAATCACTGGATTTACGACACGATTGTAAATAAAATAACACGTTGTTATTAAAAAAAAAAGTGTTTTTTTTAATTACTGAGATTTTCAAACTTCAGTTTCCCCAATTTAAATAACGTTTTAATGTAACTGTATTAATGTATTAGATTTATTTATTTTTGAGATTTGATTTATCCTAAATTCATTACACATTAATAATCAGCTGATTTACCATATAGTATTAATATAAATCCCACTATTTACTGAAATAATCAAAATTACTTAAATTAAACTAAATTAAACGGAGAGGTTTTAACGCGGACTATAAACCCGTAGTTTAATTTGTTTTTGTGATTCATTAAAGAGAGCGCGCGAGCCGCAGCTCCTTCACTTTATGGCCTTATCGCGGTTTAATTCGCTTCATATCAGCATTAATCACTCAGGAGATATAAAACTCATAACGCCTCATATTAAACTGTTTATTTAACGTGAACCTGTCCTCCCGATAAGGAAAATCTGTTATCATTTACTTATAGCCTTCACAAACAACACCTCAAATAACCCAGGATTTTATCTTTAAAAACTATTTACTGTAGGTTAATATTTATAAAGCATACACACAACATAAAGAAATAAATACTGCCTATACAATGACACAATATAATATCATTAAACTAGTGTCAATTACACAAGTACCTTTGATTTTTGGTTCCAAAACCTTCATTCAGATTAAAAACAAATTGTGATCAAGTAAATTGATTTGATTAAAGAAAATAATTAAACCATGTTTTGCTGATGCATTCAAATCTCAGCTTCATTGGCTCTGTCATTATCCCGGGTTACCGAGTCTCGGTGAAACAGGGTCACATGTTCAAATCCTCACAGCCTCCCCCCTCCTCTCCCCCCCCCTCTCGCTCTCGCTCGCTCTCTCTCTCTCTCTCTCTCTCTCTCTCTCTCTCACACACACACACACACACACACACACACACAGAGGGCAGACTGAAATAAGCACGCAGTGTAAATGGAGCTGTAAAACTAACAGCGGTTACATACACGGGGTGCATATTTATATTTATTCAATGTTGTGTTTGCCTTCTGATCCTAAGTTTTATTGAAATAAATTAAATACATTGCCTATGAGAAGTTTCACAGCTCTGAGTGTGTAAATGAGTTTTAGGAGAAATATGGCGCTACACAACAGCTAGTAATGCGAATAAAGCATGTTAGTAAGGCATGATGGCCTTCTTTCTGATGGAAACCAATTCATCAGCCAATCAAATTTTAGCATTGCACCTCCTGCAAGAGGATCGAAAAACTATTGGTGTGGTGATGTGAGTGGCGTGATGGCTGATAATAATTAATTTGCATTTATCACATTTAAATTATTTGCATACAACAGTCACAGCACACAGCAAGTGCATTATGTATAACTATATACAGATGCTTATTATATCATTCTAATATTTTGAGATACTGGATATTTAAATTTTATTTCCATGAGCTGTAAGCTTGTAATCATCAAGATTAAAACAAAAAATATTTCACTTTATGTTTAATGAATCTAGAATACATGAACATTTCACTTTTTGATATAAATTACAGAAAAAAATGACTTCTCCGATATTCTGATTTTTTGAGATGCACCTGTATCACTATACAATTTATAAATATAAAATTATTTAGGTATTTATAGATATGATATTTAAAAGGTTTCACTTTCTTTAAACATATCTAATTAGGAGTAATACAAATGTACATTTAACTAGTCCAATTTGGTTAATACAAATTAAATTCATTTGGATAGTGCCATTTGCACATGTACGAGACAGGATCAGACATCGTGCTCACAGTGTGTGACGGCCATTTTCTCATGCTAGCTCTGCAAGGAACAATAAACCAATAAATAAACCAAATAAACCTTTTAAATTAATCTGAAATCAGTTTAATTACTTAAAGAAGTGTAAAGTGTCTTATAGTACGTGAATATAGAGTTGGGGAAAATAGAACCATGTAAACAAAAGCAAGTACTTGTTTCCACTCCTAATACAAATCTTCTCTTTCAGAGTTTGATGAATGTCACGACCTCCTAGTGATAGTAATTCAATTTTATTTGTATAGCGCTTTTTACAACAGACATTGTCTCAAAGCAGCTTTACAAAATTATCAATATGGTATACAGATAGTAAGTCATATTTGATCAAATACTCTGATTTATTTATGTCATTTGTTAAATATGGTATCTAATAATACTCTTTATTCTTCTTTTTAGGATTGTGAATGTGGCAGTGTAAAGAATGCAAATTGCATCTCGTTATCAGGTATTTGTTTCTGCAGCATTTTAGGCAGTGTGTTTCAGTGGCAGTTACACAGATTGCCCATGCACATTTAGTACATGGAGTAACCTGATAAATATAGTCTTGTTTCAAGTTACACAAGTCATTAGGCCATACGTGTACAGCAGTGCTCGACAATTTGTGAACCCTTTAGAATTTTCTAGATTTCTGCATAAACATGACCTTTAAAACCTCATCAGATTTTCACACAAGTTCTAAAAGTATATACAGAGAACCCATTTAAACAGGTGAGACAAAAAAAAAAATTATACTTGGTCATTTATTTATTGAGGAAAATTATCCAATATTACATATCTATTAGGGGTAAAAGAGTGTGCACCTTTGCTATCAGTATGTGGTGTGAGGCCCTTGCACTGCAATAACTGCAGATAAACTTTTGGGGTAACTGTTGATCAGTCCTGCACATCGGCTTGGAGGAATTTTAGCCCGTTCCTCAGTACAGAACAGCTTCAACTCTGAGATGTTGGCGAGTTTCCTCACATGAACTGCTTGCTTCAGGTCCTTACTCAACATTCCTATTGGATTAAGGTCAGAACTTTGAGTTAGCCATTCCAAAATATTAATTTTATTCATCTTTAATCATTCTTTGGTAGAACAGCTTGTGTATTTAGGCTCGTTGTTTAGGCTTGCTGCATGACACACTTTCTCTTCAGAATCAGTTCATAGACAGTTGTCCTGACATTATCATCTAGAATTTGCTGGTATAATTCAGAATTAATTGTTCCATCAATGATGGCAAGTCATCCTGGACAAACGATGCTACTACCACCACGTTTCACAGATGGGATAAGATTCTTATGCTGGAATGCAGTTTTCCTTTCTCCAAACGTAGCGATTCTCATTTGAATAAAATTTTTTATTTTGGTCTCATCCATCCACAAAACATTTTCCTAATAGCCTTGTGGCTTGTGTACGTGATCTTTAGCAAACTGCAGACAGGCAGCAATGTTCTTTTTGGAGAGCAGTGAGAGTGGTAACCATGCCATGTACACCGTTGTTGTTTAGTGTTCTCCTGATGGTGGACTAATGAACTATCTATCAAAGCCTGATAGATCAATGTTCTTTAAATAAAACATGGCAATCACTCACACCTTATTGTCATTGCATTGATTTTAAACATCTGACTAATTTCACATTCAAATTAACTGCTAATCTTAGATGTTCACATACTTTTGCCACTCACAGATATGTAATATTGCATAATTTTCCTCAATAAATAAATGACAAAGTATAATATTTTTGTCTCATTTGTTTAATTAGGTTCTCTTTGACTACTTTTAGGACTTATGTGAAAATCTGATGATGTTTTAGGTCCTATTTATGCAGAAATATAGAAAACACTAAAGTGTTCAAACTTTCAAGCACCACTGTATTTGTTACTTTTATTCTTGATAGTCAAGTTTATTTTAACGTTGGATTTACACTGACTGTTCATGAGTCGTTCATGCAGAGAAATGCAAATTTCCAGACCAAAAAAAAAAAAGAGCGTTTTCATTGTCACAATAACTAGCTTGTTTGGTTAAATACTTTTTCAAAGTTTAAATAGAGTTTAAATCAGTCACGAAAAAACAGCAAATGTTTATTCAGCATATTGACTTTCTATAGTTTTTCTGAATAACTGTTTGACAGTAAATAACTCTTGTACACCCATTTTATACTTGTTTTAATATGTTTTAAATAAAAAATATTTGAACCAAGTTCTGTCTCTTTTGTCTGCAAAATTACAAGGATCTGTACAAGGATTTAATCTACAAGGATCTAATTACAAGGATATTTTATTTTCCAATGAAATGTTTTAGTTTGAGTTCATTAAGCATAAATCACTTTATAAATGTATCCAGTTAATTTATAATGTATTTGATCAAATTAAGTTGGACCAACTCAATTACATTTCACTGCATGAATAAATTTATGGGGTGAAATTGTATTCATCCAATGAGTTATATTTTTGAGCGTATAACCACTTATTATATACATAATTATAACTCTGCTTATAATTATAACTACATAAATATGGACATATATTAATTAAAATAATTACTATATACATAATTACATGCCTGTGAGTTACTCTACAACACATGGGATAAACCCCAAACACTCAATTACCAAATTGCTGCATTTTAAATGATCACTGAAGCCGAACTCAAAATAATGACTGTCACACAGGAAACTATTAATATTTGAAAATAAATGATACATAATGAACAGTAATCATGACTCTGTAGTCTTTCTCGCTCTCACACACACAAACAAAGTATGTAAATTCTGTAAAGCAGTTTATCAGTCCCGACACATAGGGATAACATATCACATAGTCAGATTATATATTATATATATGGCCACATTTAACACTAGTCTCTGTTTAGCTGACAAGTGTGTTATTGTCTTATTTCAGCATTAATGTAGATCCAATTCTCTCTAAACCAATGCTCCTGTAACCATGACCAAGCCTAAACTCACTATTCAAATCTCTTAATATTTTCCACCTGTTTCTGGATCAATTGTTTCATCTTAGCATTAAACCCAGTTACTTTCTCTAAAGTTGAGAAGAGTCCTGGATCAATTACTGTTTGTCATTAAATTGATAAAGGCCATAAATGAAAGCAGAGATAAATGGGACTTTAATCAGAACACACAGTTCACATTTGGTCTTTTTACAATTATGTCTAAGATGAAAATAAGCATGGACTGTCAGACAGAATGCTCTCTCGTGGCAGCGAGCATTTATATGCATGCACATTTCATTTTCCGCTGTGATGAGCTCAATGTTGGCTGCATTTTTCTTTAAGGTTTCAGCCACAATTTAGATGCTTAAGAAATAAATAATTAAATTTGTGCTCACATTACACACACACACACACACACACACACACACACACACACACACACTCTCACTCACACTCTCACTCACACTCACATTTTATAAACACTGCTTGTGTTCAGTAGCTTAAACAGCATCTCAAGTGCAGCGTTCCTTTAACCAATAACAAGAACTGAGAACGCTGAGCACATACACATTGATCACCATCACCAACAATGTTGTTCCTGAGCTACACCACAGCAATCCGATCCAGCTGAACATACACTCCAACACCTGTCAGTGGATCACCAACTTTCTGCCAGGAAGGAAACATTATGTGAAGTTCTCAGACCCCATGACAACCAGCACAGTGTTCTCTTACTACAACAGAGATCCATCAATATACTGAAGTTTGCAGATGACACGACTGTAGCGATGAGGTTACCTGTAGAAGTGAAGTGTGTCCATAACAATCTTCAGCTTAATGCTGCCAGGACGGTCGAACTGCCGATTGATTTCCACGAGCATCACTCTGCCTGCCAACTTGTGACAATCTACACCTCAGCTGTGTCCAAAGTTCAGTCTTTGAGGTTCCTGGAGACCTCCATCACCAACTCACTGAAATGAGAAAACATCACCACCATCCTCAAGAAATGCTCACACTAGCTCAGTATTTCTCACCACATCCTGAAAAGATTTTACTGAGCCATTACAGAGTGTGTGCTCACCTCCTCCATCACAGTGTGCTTGCCCTCTGTAGGACCAGACTGCAGATCGCGCTCCACTCGGCTGAGAAGGTCATCGGCTGTGAATTCACCAAAATCGAGTGCAGAGCGGGGAAAATTGCTGCTGACCGCAAACATCCGGTGCACCACCTCTCTGACAAACTCCCATCGCAGAGATGCTACAGGTCTATCACCTTCCCAACCACATAACACATCTTCTCTCCAGTCACTGTCCAGTTACTAAACCACTCTGGCCCATAGCAACTCACACCCAATTTCCTCACACACAAATAAGTGCCATATCATTACACTTTGTCATTTTCTAGTATTATTGCACTGTTGGTCATTGCATGTCATGTACATGCTGTAATTGTAGAGTTATTGCACTATTTTTATGCTTTTCAGCCTCGTGGAATAATGACAATAATAATTGTATTCACGCTCTTTATTTAAGATGTGTTTACTTAATGGGAAAACTTTTTAAGCCTCTATATTTACAGCAAGTCCCAGATCAGTCCAGCGTTCATTGAGAGTCTGAGCTCAGCACAAAACACTCACTCATCCAGAAACGTGACACCATTTTAAAGCATTACATCGTCAGAATGACTTTATCGATGAATTTGGCGAGACGGATGTCCTTCTTTGACAGGCCTCCGCAGTCGTGTGTTGTTAATGTGACCTGGACCTGAAAAACAACAAGACATTCAACTGTGAGGGAAAAAACGTGCACACACACACACACAGGCACACACACACGCACACACTCAGTGGAAAGCAGTAGAGTGAGAGCCTGGAGCCTTTCATAAAGAGGATTAATGGTGGAATTCCTCAAAGTGCAGCAGAAGCGCCATTGCGAACACAGAGCCTTCAGCTGGCTTTCAGGCCTGTTAGTCCAAAACCACGGCTACTTTCTTCATACACACACAATAAAAAAACAAACAGATTCCACCATAAAACACAGGATCTTCTCAGTTTCTCATTGTTCTGAGCTATCGGCGTTAGTGTGATTTGTGTCATATTGAAAGCATATTGAAAGCTTGGCAGCGGTGCGTGGGGCCTCTCGGCTCGACTCAACGCACCGCTCATGTTAAACACTGACTGAGGCATTATAAACGCCTGCCGCAGGGTGACAGAGCGGCGCTCAGTGGAAGTTATTACCTTATTATAAACATTGAACCACTCCGGATGATGGTTCATCTTCTCCGCCTGCAGAGCCACTCGAGACATGAAGCCAAACGCCTGCAGTGAAACAAACAGTGCACACATCCCCGTGAATTATTACTCTGAGCACATTATTAGTCTCAGTACATTATTACACTGAACACATTATTACTCTTAGTACACTACTCTGTTCACATTATAATTCTGTTTACATTAATACCATCCCATTTATTACTCTATTCATTACTAATATTTTCCCTTTATTTTCCCCCCAAACCCCATTGTTACTACATTCATATTTTTACTGTTTCTGATTATTACACAGCTTTACTCCCATCCCAAACTCTTCAATGACCCCTACATTAAACTGTTCACATCATTACACTCAGATCTGAATTTTTCTTTACCCCTCACCCTGAACATTCCACTCACACCTTCAAGCAATGATTTTGATGCAATATAAAAAATAATAAACAACAACAACAACAACAATAATAATAATATAGTCACGAACACCAATTCAGGCAGAAATATGCAATGAGACTGTTCTCATACTACATAGCACATTTATTTACCATAAAACGGTGATTCCATAACAGCCTTAAGTTGTTGGAGTAATAAACCAAACACCAACTTTGTTTGCCCAAGAATAATTGAAAATTTGACTGCAAGTCTCATGGTCCAGAGATATTGGCCAGAACATAAAATATTGGACTACAGTGGCCCTATAGGATAAGGCTCATTTTGCTTACCTGAGTAGCAGGAGGGTTTTTTACTTCAGGCGTAAGATATGACACAGGTTCAGGTAAACAAAAGCTTTATTTATCAAGCTTGCAGACAGATCCAAAACGGACAGAAACAAGATCAGAGAAGCTCAGGCGATGCACGATCAGACCCGATTAGACTAAGACTAAATACGAGGCTTGGTAACAACTGGCACGAGAACACAGAGCACATACTTTTCATAATGACTGGTTGGTGTGAGAGAACTCATATACTGTGTGTGGCTGTGATTAGTTATTGAGTTCAAGTGTGTCTGATTGGTACGCTGGTGAACATGAATGTGACTATTTCTGTGGTGTTTAGATCTGGGTTAGTCTCTGGCAGCCATATCTGTAACCCGTGTTGTGTTCTGGGTATTGTAGTTGGACAGTGTTTCTGGTGAAGACACGAAAGTTACCTGCACATGTGTAAGATTAATAAGAAATAATAATAAGAATAAGATTAATAAGAAAATCCCACCAAAACTCTTGGGGTTCCAGCATGAGGCCCTAAACCTAGTACAGATAATACAGAACAAAGTGCACTTAACTCATAGTGCATATACAATAGGTTATGGAGTGGGTAAAACTAAGACACACACACAAATCAGAGGCTATTCTGAGTGATTATGTGAATTCTAATTACCTCAGAGAGGCCGGGATCCTGCGTGTGCTGTGTTCACTGCGCTGGCTATTTCAGAGCAATTTCCCTCTGCAATCTCAATTAAGCCCCTAAATGCTTCCGCAGATAATTAGACCACTGGAAGCCCATTGTACACCGCACGCCGCCGTGGCCGCACTGACACACAGACGCACGGCCACTCGTGGCAGGAAATTGCTTCAAGTCTTTAGTGTGTTGTAACCAATTTTCCAACACATGATGTAACACGATCAGCGGCTATGCGATCAGTTTGGGTATCAGAGTACAAACCGCCTCGCAATCAGTTCAACGTAATTGTCAGATTCCTGCAACGTGAGCCGAGAGTGCAACAGCCTGCTCTTTCTCAGCTCTCATTAGGAACATTGGGTCATTATTAAATCACTGCAGCGGCTGATTGTTGTCCGAAATGTTTCCTTCATTCATTCACTTCAAATCTGGAGGATAAAGTGTGAAATGAACTGGTGCAGTGGAGCGTGACTTTAACCCTGTAATGCATGGAGCTTCAATTTAACTCAATAACGCCTTACATTTAGATTGACTGTAAAATCTCCGGCTGTTTCACAGAAACTCCAACTGAAGTGAACTCAAAACACTTCCAAGACAAAATGCTATGATCTGTCTCCACGTTCTTACTAAAAAAAAATCTGCTACTTCACAAATGTATTATTAAAAAACTTTCATTAATCTCCTTGTTGTTTTTACGTTTTGGCAAACGTGTTTACTCGCATGCTCTTACACACACATACGTGCGCATGCACGCACACACACATACACAAGCAAGTAACACACACACGCATGGTGGATGGACAGAGCACTAAGGTGATTTCCTTTGACACAGAGTCCAGAGAGGTCAAGGAGCTTTTGGTTATGCAGCTCATTGTGTGTCATTATGTGCACTCCCCCTGCACACACTGTCTGTCACACAGCCGCTAATTTAAAATGACACACTGCAGGGCCTCCAATAATCAGAACCACTGGCACCCGGGCCGAGCCATTACAATCCCCCCACTCCCCCTCCGCCATGGCATTTAGGGAGATTACAGAATGACTGTCATGAAGTACAAGCTGGAGCACAACCATGCTCGCTTACACACTTATGTGTCTGCACTCCTTGGTTTGAAAAATGTTGACATATATACATACATACATACATACATACATACATACATGCATGCATACATACAGTAACTCACAAAAGTGAGTACACCCTTCAAATTTTTGTAAATATTTGATTATAATTTTTCATGTGACAACACTGAAGAAATGACACTTTGCTACAATGTAAAGTAGTGAGTGTACAGCTTGTATAACAGTGTAAATTTGCTGTCCCCTCAAAATAACTCAACACACAGACATTAATGTCTAAACCGCTTGCAACAAAAGTGAGTACACCCCTAAGTGAAAATGTCCAAATTGGGCTTAAAGTGTCAATAATTTGTGTGGCCCCCATTATTTTCCAGCACTGCCTTAACCCTCTGGGGCATGGAGTTCATCAGAGCTTCACAGGTTACCACTGGAGTCCTCTTCCACTCCTCCATGATGACATCACAGAGCTGGTGGATGATAGAGACCTTGTGCTCCTCCATGTTCCGTTTGAGGATGCCCCACAGATGCTCAATGGGGTTTAGGTGTGGAGACATGCTTGGCCAGTCAATCACCTTCACCCTCAGCTTCTTTAAGCATGCTGGAATACTGCCCTGCGGCCCAGTCTCAGAAGGGAGGGGATCATGATCTGCTTCAGTATTTCACACTACATGTTGGCATTCATGGTTCCCTCAATGAACTGTAGCTCCCCAGTGCCGGCAGCACTCACGCAGCCCCAGATCATGACACTTCCACCACCATGCTTGACTGTAGGCAAGACACACTTCTCTTTGTACTCCTCACCTGGTTGCCACCAAACACGCTTGACACCATCTGAACCAAATAAGTTTATCTCGGTCTCATAATCCATGTCCTTAGTCTGCATGTCTTCAGAAAACTGTTTGTGGACTTTCTTGTGCATCATTTTTAGAAGAGGCTTCCTTCTGGGACGACAGCCATGCAGACCAATTTGTTGTATGATCTGAGCACTGACAGGCTGACCCCCCACCCCTTCAAACTCTGAAGCAATGCTGGCAGCACTCATAAGTCTATTAATTGAGGGTACCATGAATACTGACATGTACCGTGACATACTGAAGCAGAGCATGATCAGTATGCAGTATTTCAGCATGATACCGACCCCAAACACACCCCCAAGACGACCACTGCCTTGCTAAAGAAGCTGAGGGTGAAGGTGATGGAGTGGCCAAGCATGTCTCTAGACCTAAACCCTATTGAGCATCTGTGGGACATCCTCAAATGGAATGTGGAGGAGCACAAGGTCTCTAACATCCACCAGCTCTGTGATGTCTTCATGGAGGAGTGGAAGAAGACTCCTGTGGCAACCGGCAACCTGTGAAGCTTTGATGAACTCCATGCCCAAGAAGGTTAAGGCAGTGCTGGAAAATAATGGTGGCCACACCAAATATTGACACTTTGGGCCCAATTTGGACATTTTCACTTAGGGGTGTACTCACTTTTGTTGCCAGCAGTTTAGACATTAATGGCTGTGGGTTGAGTTATTTTGAGGGGACAGCAAATTTACACTGTTATACAAGCTGTACACTCACTACTTTACATTGTAGCAAAGTGTCATTTCTTCAGTGTTGTTACATGAAAAGATATCATCAAATATTTACAAAAATGTGAAGAGTGTACTAACTTTTGTGAGATACTGTATATTCGCAGTCATCCTTCCACGTTCTTCAAACCCAGGAGTGCTGACATAAATAAAACATTTAATAAAACATTTATGAGACACAGTCGACTTGGTTCTGCTCTGTTCCACAGCACACACAATGCAACAGAATCTTGCCGTTCTAAAGGAAAACTGTGCAGATTTGTCACTAACATCAATAAAACCAAAATCACGATCTTCTAGAAAAAGAGCTGGACCACATAAATCAAGACAAAAAAACCCCAAAAATAAACACTACATTCATGATTGCATTAGTGAACAAAGCAAGAAAATATAATTAAATACTAATTTAAAAAAAATTAAATAAAATAAAAAATATCACAACACATTTACACACTAATTAAAATTTGGCTAAATAATTCCCATGGTATGCTTAAACTCCTCAATTTATATAGTAGTGAATTGTTGAATGCCATCATCCAACAAAAACAATTTTGGGCACAAACTCCATAGAAAAGGGAGACCTGAATTTCTGCAAAGAAACATGCAAATAAACTGTTTTCCCACTTACAAGCAGCTGATTCACAGTTCTACCATCACCAAACCTACACCAATAACTGCTCACAAGCAGAAACACACCTCCTCAAACAAACAATTACAGCCTCAAATGCACAGTTCAACTGACCACAGAGGCCAATTAGAATAAATAAACACCTGGACAAACTAAATCTCTGTTACTAATAAACTAAAATGTTATTAAAGAGACAACATACCCTAACATATTAGCTTACTCAAATAAAACCCCCAAAAGCATGACATACTTTAACATTATACAAACCCTGAGAGAAAGAATCTGTAATCACTACAGCATGGGGCAGAGAGAAACCAACAACAGAGAGAGAGACAGAAAGAGAGACTGACACACAGAGACAGACTAACAGGGACAGACAGACAGAAACAGACAGACAGACAGAGACGAGGAACACATGGTTAATTGGATAGTTTGCGGTTTTCGGCGACAGATGAAACGTTTTAACCAATTGGATTGTTTGTGAAAGAAATGATTCTGATGGAAACCTCAGCTGTAGCTGAACTAGGCTCTGCTCCCTGTCACACTGATGAGAATTGACACACACACACACACATACATACACACACACACACACATACACACACATACACACACACACAAGGGGGGGTATGGATGGTCGGTTGGGGCAATGGGGTTTTTGATTTCGTTAATCCATACACACATCAGTAGGAGGAAGTGTAGTAATAAAGTTTGAGCTGAAATCTCATATCTAAATTAGACATACAAATCAGTGACCCCACCCACTTTGGAACTCAACAGAGACTCACAGCACACTTCATTATCAGCCATGTTGGCATTGTCATGTGACCTACAACTTCAAAAGAGTCAATGTCCCATTTTTGATTCTGACAATTTTTCTGCATCGGTCCCATTGCCTTGTGAGATAACACTGTATCCAGAAGTTCTATACTGCAGAATTTTGGAGGAAGCAGCAGGTCATCCGGGTATTTCTCACCTACTGTTTAATGAGTACTGAGAATTCGGACATACTACTCCTTTGGCGTACTGATTTTCACCTACTGTGTAGTACAGATATTTGGATACAGCCAGTTTGTTAATGAAATGTGTTAATATCACAGTGTCCATGCCACAGTGTGTTAATGAGATCCTGAACCTGATTAAAAGTTTTGAAGTGCAGCTCTTTGTATAGTGCATCTCGCTCCTCCAGCTCCACCCATCCTGTTGCCTTCAACTCGATCAGAACATGCTCTCTTTCTGCTGTACTCAACCAGTGTGAGTCTGTGGCCTACACACAAACAAACACACACACACACACACACACACACACACAGTCAATTAAATTCCCAGAGACAGAAGTACAACAACCTTTTCAATAATTTACATGTCTGTGTTTTAGCACCATCTTTCGGACAAACACAAAAACTACAGGATAACATTACAGCAAATCAAAGTATGAAAGAAATTTCTTCTGATGCAGTTGATTATAATAAACTGTAAAATTACAAATAAAAATATAGTAAAATAAATACACATACACACACATTATATATATATATATATATATATATATATATATATATATACACACATACACACACACGCACACACACACACATACAACACTGACAGATAACATTGATTATCTTGTTCCAGTGGCACCTGTCCTGCGGTGGATATATCCAGGAGCAAGTGAACAGTCCATTCTCAAAGTCAATTTGTTGGAAGCAGGAAAAATGGGCAAGTGTAAAGTTCTGAGAGATCCCAAAGTATGATGGTTAGACGACTGGGTCAGAGCATCTCCAGAACAAGTGCAGACCGCAGACTGGTCACAGTGCCCCTGCACCGACCCTGTGCCCAGTGCCCTGTCCACCATCGAAAGCTCCTACAATGGGAACGTGAGCATCAATGGAGAAAATTCAAGACCATTATTACCCACCCAGGAGTGGAGACCAACAAAGGTCACTCCAAGAGCATGATGTGTAATTGTCCACAAGGTCACAAAGGAACCCAGGGTAACTTCTAAGCAACTAAAAGTCTCTCTCACATTGGCTAATGTTAATGTTCATGAGAACTCTGAACAACAATGGTGTGCATGGCAGGACTGCAAGGAGAAAGCCACTGCTCTCAAAAAGAATATTG
This sequence comes from Noturus placidus, assembly GCA_022414735.1. NCBI lineage: Eukaryota > Metazoa > Chordata > Actinopteri > Siluriformes > Ictaluridae > Noturus > Noturus placidus. The sequence goes on from JAFFST010053501.1 coordinate 99,567, forward strand.
CTGCAATTTGCTAAAGATCACGTGTACAAGCCACAAGTCTAATGGAAACATGTTTTCTGGATGGATGAGAGCAAAATCGAACTTTTGGTTTAAATGAGAAGTGTTCTGTTTGAAGAAAGGAAAACTGCATTCTGGCATAAGAACCATAAAGGAAAATGTCAGGACAGGGTATATGCAGGTATCAGCAATTCAAATTTAATACTTTTTATTAGCATATTCAAGACATTTCCAAAAAACTTAATACCTGTCCTGACCATCACTTCAATCATGCTACACAATATATCAGCTATAATGGAATGTGTTCATGCACATAAATGCATTTCTGGGTTTAAGTAAACTATAGCAGGGTAATCTTCTATACAGGTAGATAGGAGAGCAGAGCAAATGTCCTTTTTGCATTAACATTTACTCAAACAGTGAAAGAAATTAAATCCAATATTTCCTTCCCATGATTTTCCAAGAGAAGAAAAAACTAAAGAGAGATGGATTATGACAGTCAGAAGAGAAAAAATGTAAAATTTACAATCACCCTCTCAGCAGTGTTTAGTTGTTTTATTGTAATTTAATGCAATAGTAATGTAATGTAAAATGTAATTTAAGTAGTGTTATAAATATACAGAAATTTTTGCAAAGAAAAAAATATATTAAAAAACCTTTGCTATTTGTAATATTACTGTTGCACTTAATAAAATAATATAATACATTTTTATATGGGGTACAAATAGTAGGCTAATATAAAAACAGTATTATTTTATTTTTAATTATTATATTATTTATATTTATATTTCTGACTTAATTCACTTTTATGTGTTGGACCTTGTGGCTGTTATTTTGGAAAATCGCAGGAAGTCCTCCTTTTGGTTGGTGACCGTTTTTAAAAAAAAAATCCCTTCTCATCACCAATCGGGTGAAATTCTGTAAACCTTCCCACAGAAATGTAGGAGATAAAAATAAATGGTAAATGGCGCACTTACAGTGGTGTGAAAAAGTGTTTGCCCCCTTCCTCATTTCCTGTTCCTTTGCATGT
>JAFFST010053501.1:103916-126719 GCA_022414735.1 Noturus placidus
CCACCTTCCGTTTGAGGATGCCCCACAGATGCTCAATAGGGTTTAGGTCTGGAGACATGCTTGGCCACTCCATCACCTTCACCCTCAGCTTCTTTAGCAACTGTAGCTCCCCAGTGCCGGCAGCACCCATGCAGCCTCAGACCATGACACTCCCACCACCATGCTTGACTGTAGGAAAGACACAATTGTCTTTGTGCTCCTTACCTGGTTGACACCATCTGAACAAATTAGGTTATTTTGGACTCATCAGACCACAGGACATGGTTCCATTAATCCATGTCCTTAGTCTGCTTGTCTTCATCAAACTGTTTGTGGGCTTTCTTGTGTATCATCTTTAGAAGAGGCTTACTTCTGGGATGACAACAATGCAGACCAATTTGATGCAGCAATGCTGGCAGCACTCACGTCTATTTCCCCAAAGACAACCTCTGGATATAATGCTGAGCACGTGCACTCAACTTCTTTGGCGAGGCCTGTTCTAAGTGGAACCTGTCCTGTTAAACCGCTGTATGGTCTTGACCACCGTGCTGCAGATCAGTGTTAGGGTCTTGGCAAACTTCTTATAGCCTAGGCCATCTTTACGTAGAGCAACAATTCTTTTTTATCAGATCCTCAGACAGTTCTTTGCCATGAGGTGCAATGTTGAACTTCCAGTGACCAGTATGAGGGATGTGAGAGCGATGACACCAAATTTAACACACATGCGCCCCATTCACTCCTGAGACCTTTAACACTAACAAGTCACATGACACCGGGGAGGGAAATGGCTAATTGGGCATAATTTAGACATTTTCACTTAGGGGTGTACTCACTTTTGTTGCCAGCAGTTTAGACATTAATAGCTGTATGTTGAGTTATTTTGAGGGGACAGCAAATTTACACTGTTACACAAGCTGTACACTCACTACTTCACATTGTAGCAAAGTGTCATTCCGTCAGTGTTGTCATATGAAAAGTTATAATCAAATATTTACAAATATTTGTAACACAAGTTGTCTAAGAATGGTTAAAGAATAAAGTTAATGTTTTGGAATGGCCAAGTCAAAGTCCCGACCTTAAACCAATAGAAACGTTGTGGAAGGACCTGAAACAAGAAGTTCATGTGAGAAAACACGGCTGTTAGGGGGAGGGACACAATTTGTTTACATTTTTCAGCATATGTAGGTTAGCCCCTATCAGTTTTCTACATTCTTATGATTGTTTCAATAAAAGAACTGGAATTATTAAAAACATGTCTACGATTCCTGCGATTCCTCCACAGAAGTAAAAGGCCACAACAATATCTCTGGGTAACATGATAATAAAAAATCTGTCAGAAGAGTCCCACACATTTATTTTGCCCAGGGCCCCATGTAATCTAGGTTTGCCTCTGGGATGCTGCAATGGGCTCTGGGGTTATGTAGTGATAGAAAAAAAACTTATACGATATTTATACCACAGGTTATTTCAAGAGAAAATTGACAAACAGCTTTTAAATTTAACACAATAATCCATCACTGTTTACATCTCCAGCAGACTGGGCTGAACTGAGCTGTAAAAACAAGAGGGTTTGAGTTTTCTTGCTGATTTTGAGAGGGAGATTATTTAAATACTTTATTACACAGAAACATTTTTATTAGTTATTTTTCTGCATTAAATCAGAATGCACTCGGTTTTTTCTCTGTGACACCAAATCACCGCCACGTCCTTACATGAGCAGCGAAATGCGCGAGTGGGTTTTTCAAAACAGTCACGTGCTTGTATTTAACGTCACTGGTCACGTGTTTATGGCAGACTGATTCAAGCAATAATAGTGTTTCGGAGCAACGTGTGTTTTCTAACACGAAACTTGAAGCCTTAGTATTAATAAACGTCACTACCGCAAAGTTTTAAACCCATGCTGAAGTAATCTCGCTTTAGCGCCGACTTACACGTGATTTTTTACAACGGGTTGTTAGATAATGACACTAATAATCAATCACAGAGGAAACAGGAAGCCTTACCATTTTAGCTGCGGACAGAAGTAAGTGTCTGCGTTTGGATAAAACACTCCGACTTTCAGTGCAGAACCTCATAAACATTAACCAGCTCATAACGCACGTGCACACGGACAGCGTCTCTCTCTCTCTCTCTCTCTCTCTCATAGGCTGTCTGTCGTTCTGCCTGCCCAAAAATAAATGATTGTTGAAAGTCTCCACAAAACCTCTCCAGTTGTGACTGAAAATTACACTGCGATTAAACACTACAGTACCCGGATGTACCCCGTGTAGGCGTGGCTCCGGATTCGGTCAATGAGCTCAATCTTATAACTAATGCAACGGGACTCTGCTCTCCCCTGTCAATCACACCATCCGGTACTGTAGAGATCTCCAGCCCTGATCCTTGCGTTACTGAATAAAGCAGCTGTGTGTACCGGATTTAGTTCATTTTCTCTCTCAGAATGTGATGAGAAGCAGCAACATCAGCTGGGTAAACAAGCAAAGAAAAAAAATTTAAATACAAAAATACCCCAATGGATTTAAGCTATTATTATTTTTATTGTTTATTTATTATGTGGTTGTTATGTTTATTCTAACACCCATTTCACTCATATTCACAGATTTTTAGAAATGGTTTGTACAAACAACACTGCAATAATAATAATAATAATAATAATAATAATAATAATAATAATAATAATAATAATAAATCAGTCCTGGTGGTCATGTTCGTGGCCAGGAATAAGCAGCCGGATGGTGTCGGTCCGCAGGATGGCATACAAACTGAACACAGATAAAAACATGACACTGAACACAAAAAGCCAATCGATGCTCTTCACTGGGATGCTGAGTAAAGGACCAACACGATCATCATCCGTCACCATCTGACCCACAACTGCCTCAAACCCTGAAATGCAAACGCAAATTATATAAGTGTGCAGAGTATTTGCAGAGTATTCATACCCCTTCTGTTTCTGTATGCTTTATTGTGTTATACACCATATTAAGACTGATTGACATTTTGTCAATTTATTTGCATACAATAACGCACAGTGAGAGCTGAAGTTGACAAACACTCCCTATCCAATCTGATCTTGAGAGTAATCGTACAGGAATAATAGGAAAAACTGCCCGAAACCAGGTGTGTAAAGGTTGTAGACACTTACCCAAGAAGACTCAAAGCTGGAACTGCTGCTAAAGGAGCTTCTACAAAGTACTAAATACTCTAATGTCGTTTCAGTTTTTGATTTTTAATAAAATGTCTAAAAAGAAAAAAATTCTCATGTTATTATGGATTATTGTAAAAAAAAAAAAAAAAAAAAAAAAACCCGTAATCCATTATAAATTAAATCTATAATAAAGTGCGCAAAAGTGAAGTCAGATTCTTGTACGTACAGGGGAGTAGGAGAAAAACACACACACACACACACACACACACACACAAGCTCAGAACGTTCCAGAATTGTTAATATTTACCTCTTTTACTTCTCACTGATTGCAAACAACTAGATATTGCAAACCATGCTAGTAGGTTAGCAAACCTGCTGGTCAACCTGTAAACTGAAATGATTTTGCACCCACCTCTCGAGTGGTGTAGGTGATGCACACTGTACAATTCTTAGGGACAAGATGTGTAAAACACCCTTGTGATTGCGAGGCGCTTACCTGTTTGATTAGTGATGAAGGCTATTAGGGTTTCGAGCGTTCTCTCTGTGTGGTTAAAGCGTGCCATTGGTTTAGTGCCCTGAAATAGCAAAATGTTGGGAACAGCAACAGTGCCAAAGCGCGTCGACAAACTGCACACACAGAAAAATGCATTTAGAAAAAACAAACATTGACAAAATGTCTGAAACAGCGATTCTAACAACAAAATTTTTTTTCACATTAATAATACACGGAGGGATATGAAACACACACCTGCTGTGTTGTGAGGCATCAAGAGCGAGGAAATGCATGATGGGAAAAACTCTTGGCAGAGCATTAAAGTGTGGGGCAAGGTGGGCGGAGAACTGGCACCAGGAAGTATAGAAGAGAACCAATGAGCATTCAGAGCTGTTTGAGTTCAGGAAGTCCATCAGGTCCTTCAGGAAACAGAAACATAGATACATTAAACTCATCAGAATGTGCAGTAATTAAACAGCACAGCATGTACAGTGATTTCATGATTGTTTAATGAGATTATTGGTTAACATACATGTCATATGTTTAATACTTAAATACACTCCCTGTCCATGTCAGTAGGAACACCTGTACATCTGCTCATTCATCAGCGAATCATTAGTCAGCAGCACACTGCAAAAATCCATGCTTCATTTAAAGATCACATCAATCATCATAATGATGTCCAGTTTGGGTGAATCTGTGCAGCTTCAGACTCCCATTCTTGGCTGATAGGAGAGGAACCCAATGTGCTCTTCTGCTCTTGTAGCCCCACCACCTCAAACATCGACGTGCTGTGCATTCTGAAATGCTAGTTTTCTCACCATGGTTGTAAAGAGTGGTTTACTATAGCCTTCCTGTCAGCTAGAACCAATCTCCTCTGACCTCTCTCATCAACAAGGCACTGGATGTTTTTTTTGTTTTTAGCACCACTTTGTATAAACTCTAGAGGCTGCTGTGTGTGAAAATTTCAGGAGATCAGCAGTTTCTGAAATATTCAGACCAGCCCATTTGACACAAACATGCCACAGTCAAAATCACCAAGATCACATTTTTCCCCATTCTGAAGTTTGACGTGAACATAAACTGAATCTCTTGTCCTGTATCTCTTGATTTTATATTTCGCTTTATGTGAATACCATTCTGCTTGTCTCCATTTCTGACATAAATGTTACAGGATTAAAAGTTCGATGTACTGAAACAAAAAACAGTGAAAATCTCACTGTTCAAATAAATCAAATACTTGAAGTTTAGAGCAGCAAAGGGAGTTTCAGGAGCTACGAGTAGGAGTCAACATGTGTAATCAAAAAACATGGAAAATGTTCCACAGTTTGGGGAAAACAAAAAACACATTCACTCACTCCTATGGGCTTATTTGCCTAATTGCTTTGCTTCTTATTTGCATAAAGTTACATTTTGTTGCATCATTTGCCCCACCACAGTTTATTTGCCTCCTATCACTGCAGACCTTGAACAAACTTATCAACATTTTGGACAATGACTGTCATCCACTGCACAACATTATCATTAAGCGAAAGAGCTTGACCAGTTGTCGGCTTCGCTCACTGCCATGCACAACTGACAGGCTGAGGAAGTCTTTTGTCCCTTGGGCTATAAAACTCTTCAATGCCTCACTTAAAGGAAGAGGTGAGATAGACTTCTCTGCATAGTCTATTTGCCTCTCCACCTTTTCCTAACATTATCATCATCATACACCATTGACCGTATCATACACGTTTGCACCATTGACCTCCTGTATCAATGTAATAACGATGTATGTTAACCATCTCATACATGTCTGCAATATTGTGTACTGGCCCACTGTGTGACTGTTTTTTACTGTTTACACTGTCTATGGACTATATTAGCCCACATGCACAACCCCTACCTCAATTTCCCAGTCTGTCTTTTTAAATCTTGCTGTATTGTATGTTGTATTGTGTGTGTGTGTGTGTGTGTGTGTGTGTGTGATGCCTTGAGCTACTGGGACCTCGAATTTCCCCCTGGGGGATCAATAAAGTATCTATCTATCTATCTATCTATCTATCTAGATCACCAGCTCTAATTTAAACTAAACAGCTTCCAGTTGCTGTGTCATGTCGTTGCTGGTCTGAGTGCAGAATCTGAAATTTTATAACTGCTAAAATGTAATGAGAAATCACACAGAACCATGTCATGCATTTTTACATGATCAACTTTCTTTATAGTGAAGAAGTTTATTGATGAGGGAAATTTTATCAGCGCTCTCTGTCTGTTTGTTTGTGACCAAGTCTCTCTCTCATGTGTAAAGTACCTGTGATGAGTTGAGAACCTGCACTGTGAAGGGATCAAGTCCAGTGATGCTCCTTTTATCACAGCTCACTTTGTACGTCTTTGCAGTGTCTGTGGCGTTCTGCTCTTCACCTCCTGCTGGACTTTCCTGCTTCATCTCAACCTCCTCCTCAATCACTGCCACCTCCTCCTTTCCCATCTCCTCCATTGCCGCATCCTCCTCCTTTACGTCCTCAGTCACTTCCTGCTCACATGGTGTAGAGGTCAGGCTTTTAGGAATAAGAGCTTCAATCCTAGCTCTGTTTTCATACAGCTCTGTCCCCAGAACAGCGTCTGCAATTTCTGCCGTCTTATACTGTTTCTGAGACAGAGACTCCGAGTCCTCTGCAGTCTGTCCATCACGATAGGAGTCTGATCCTTCAGCAATTTCAAAACCAGGAGTTGCACCTTCATCTGTGAACAGAAATCAGACAGAGTATTGTTCACATAGTCAAATATTTTCTATAGTTCTGAAAAGTACAGGTTTTCCTCAACTAAAATATTTTTCTCTTTTGCATATTTCTCAGCCAGAACTAAAGTTCTAGTATTTTAAATATCTGGTTTAACCCACAAGAAAAAGGGATCAATTCACATTTGTTTCAACAAGATTTCATTCCAATTCCACTGAATGACACTGCACCTACCTATACATTATCATTTTGATTTATCAGCATCATCTACATCATCATAATCTACCATCCATCCATCTCTGAAACATCTAGACAAAAAGGAAAATTACATAAGGATGCTGTTCATAGACCTCAGTTCAGCCTTCAACACAATCGAAGAATATAGATTTTTCCCTAATGAGCAGTCAGATGCGACGGTGGTGAGGAAAAACTCCCTGAGAAGATATGAGGAAGAAACCCTAAGAAGAACCAGGCTCAAAAGGGAACCCGTCCTCATCCGAGTGACACCGGATAGTGCGATTACAAATCATTTCTCTTCTACAGCTGCGAGATAAGCAGTACCATGCATGTTAAACTTGATTATGAGCATCAGGGTCATTTTTTATTTCATTAGGGTTTCATTAGGGTTTATAGTCTGTACTATTAGTCAGCCATTGTATAATGACTAGAACTTGAATGTAAATTATTTTAGCAAGTGAGGTCTTTAGGCTGTCCAAGTACAAACATCCACAGCCATCTTTAGGGTCTCCATGTTGTACCATCCACAGCAACTTTAGGATAATAGTGTGTGGGTCATCCTCAGCAGGAGCGAGCGATTCCAGACACCAGCTTAATGAAGATGAGGAATGTGTAAAGGACATTAGACACTGGATGATGAGTAACGTCCTCCTACTTAATTCTGACAAGACAGAATAACTTCTACTAGAACCACAGACTTCTGTCTGTAACGATAACAATAATAACCTGTAATAGCGCTGATCAGGTGACACCTGTAGGTAAACACACCTCTATACAGCCACAAGCTAACAACTAACTCCAACCAGAAAACACACACAATCCATATCAAACAAACACACACACACACACCAAACCCGCATCACTAAACACACCCAGACTACAAGAAATGTGTGTGTGTGTGTGTGTGTGTGTGTGCGCGCGCGCTTTGGCAAGAGTTTACATGAACTATGTTAGCTTATTGGCTACATTATCTTAGCTTACCTGCCGAAGCTGCTAATGAAATTTCAATCATCGCAAAAATAAAAACCAACGCAAATAAAATTGCTCGGAGTGTTTGTGTGATGGAGCTCATATTCAGCTGCACATTCATCTCCTCAGCTGCACAAGTGGAGCGATAAAACTGCGCGTTTGCACCTGTCCATCTCACATCTAATGCTAATGCCTTACTATAGTCCACAACACTTAAGTGTCGCGCACAAGTGAATCGACTCTTTGAATCGACGTTCAGAGCCGACTACATATATATGAGTCATTTGTTTTGTAGGCACACTACACTCACGGTGTACGCTAAATGATGGTTTGATAAATAGAAAGTAAAGCAAGATTTCATTAAACAACGTCAGCCATAGTCAGACAAAGGCGAATAATCACTGGCCTTGTTTAGAAAAATATGGCAATGAGCCGCTTGGAGCTGAAAAAATTCACTCGTATTAGTGAGCTGAGCCAAATGATCTGATTCACTGGCAAATAAAGAATTCCTATTGCAAGGTGCCATCGTACTGCTTCCGGTAACAGTCGGCGAACACATTTCAAAATAAACGTCCCCAACTCTTAAAGGTATGGAACGACATTTTTCTCAAAATTAAATAAGTAAATATATACATGATATATAAAAAAGAGTAAATGCAGCAACACATTTTGAGTAATATATGGATAAATATAATGAGTCAATATATTGTAAAATATTTAAATGCATACATGCAAAACTTATACTTAAGTATATACATGAAACTTACAGTCCTCTTATCTTGAGCAATAGCTCCACCTTGTGGCAGTCAATACTTTGTTAATATTTTCTTATTTGACCTCATATCCTATTGAGGCAGGACACTAACGTTAATTGCTTACAGTGCATGTTTGTCACAAGGTCAGGTCCTTAACCTGAAGCCATATTCTTACCTGCTTGTTAAAAAGCAATGTCTGCAAGTATAGTTTTTCTGCTAAGCCAGCTAATAAAATTACTATTTTATCTGTTTAATTGTAATGACTTACCCGTTATATTATTTTTTGTATGCTGTTTCATTGTGTAACCATTACACCTTCATAAATATTGCCCATTTGTCTGTGGAGTGTTGTGGGGAAAAATGTCTAGCTGTTCAGATAGCTACAAGTCAAATCCCTGGCCTGTGTCCCATAGCCAATCAATTATTTTTGTAAAGTGCTTTTAACAAATAAGCGATTTAAAATATGTTAGTTTTGTTATATAAGTTTCTATTGTTCCATCTATTTTTTTAATATAATAGACAGATTTCGCTGTAATTTTGCTATTAAAATTTTTAGCCTGGTGTCCTATAGCAAAGTTTGTCAAAAAAAAAAAAAAAAAAAAAAAACCGTCTAGTTGTTACAAAGTGTTGTGTACAACAGACTGGTGTATGAGTGGTAATCATAGCTACTTAACTAGCTCTGACTGTAATAACTCTTGTTGACCCTAAGCACCAAACCCAAGCCCAACCCTAAACCCAACCCTAAGATCAACCCCAAGATGGTCCTAAACCCCAATCCTAGCCCTAAACCCAACCCTAAACCACAACCCTAAACCCAAGCCCTAAACCCAAGCCCTAAGCCCCACTCTAACCTAACCCTGAGTCAGGAGTAGCAACTTAGACCTAGATGACTTCCACACTAAACTATGGATAAAGACTTGATGAATATATGAATATAAACAACTATGAATATAAATTATGGCCAAATAGCATTAAGAATTATCTCCTAACCCACCAACTGCAAAACCTAATTGAGTTAAGCTTGATTAGATTTGTTAAATCAGCAGACGTCAAGCCAGGGTTTGCTATATGAACAATAGCAAGAAAATGTGCTTAACAAGGACTGGCCCGTGCACATCCTTGGTCCCTATTCAACCACGCAATGTATTAGTGTGATGGAGGAGACCATTGTACCCTTACCAAAACCTAACCCTAACTCTCCAAAACCCTCCTAAACACTCCAAAAACAGTCCAAACTCTTCTTAAACCCTCTGAAGCTGTCAGAAACCCTCCAAAAACACTCAAACCCCTAAAAAACTAAAAAAAAAAAAAAACCCTCAAAAATCCTAAAACCCTCAGAAACCCTAAAAAAACTATTAAATAAAACCCTCTAAAACACTAAAAACCTCCAAAACTCTCCAAAACATTCCAAAAACCCTCCGAAACCCATGCTGGGGCCCACTATAGGCCTCATTGTGCAGCTCCATGATGGGGCCCTTGCTGCTTTCATAATGGGGCCTTTACTGTGCAGCTCCATGATGGGGCCCATGCTGTCCCTCTATTGGCCTCACTGAGCAGCTCCATGCTGGAACCCACTATACGCCTCACTGCACAGCTCCATGTTTGGGGCCCACTAGAGGCCTCAGTGCACAGCTCCATGCTGGGGCCCACTATAGGCCTTTCTGCGAAGCTTCATGCTGGGGCCCACTAGAGGCCTCACTGCACAGCTCCATGCTGGGGCCCACTGTAGGCCTCTCTGCGAAGCTCCATGGTGGGGCCCAATATAGGATTCACGACGCAGCTCCATGCTGGGGCCCACTAGAGGCCTCACTGCACAGCTCCATGCTAGGCCCCACGATGGGCCTCACTGCGCAGCTCCATGCTGGGGCCCACTATAGCCTCTCTGCATACCTCCGTGCTGGGGCCCACTATAGGCCCCACGGCACAGCTCCCTGCCAGGAACCACTATAGTGCAGGGTACCACTACAGGCTTCATGGTGCAGCTCTGTGCTGGGGCCCATTATAGACCCCACGTGCACACACTCTCACCATGGGTCACCACGCACATAGGGGCCCCCAGTTGTGAGGGTTAGGGACTTAGGTGGTTAGGGTTAGGGTTAGGTTTTTAAATTTACAATAACCCCCCCAGAGACCCCCCACCCATGTCACAGCCAGGAAACTGCTAGGTTGAATAGGGAGCAAAGGGATGTGCACTGGCCGGTTCAGATAATTAGTTTTTTTGTGAGTTGCCTGTATTCGGTTTTTGTTGTAAATTTTGCACGGTTTTTTAATATTGATTGGTTTAAGGTGACATGGGGATGAGGGAAAGGATTTTAGGGACAGGGTAAAGCTAGATATTGGGGAGGAGGTTAAGATTAAGGGTGAGGCGGACACCAAATTTAAGCAGGTGTGGACGTGATGGAATGTGGTGGAATGAGGTCGAGCCACTAGACTGAGCTGGTCAACCCCCTACACCTGTTTGGGCATTATTCCGCTCACCTACCCATCCTACCTACCATCCCTTGATGGATATAAGGCTGGGCAGGTGCGAGGGAAAGGACGACTCAAGGTTGGATTTTTTAGTTTTTGATTAATTAATCAGATTGACTATTTGGTTTAACATTGTTTTGTCTAGGTTGTTGGCTGTGTTTGCCGATGTCATTAACATGAGTCTTGGGAAGTATTTGTGGGGTTTGAGATTAAGGGATAAATTTAAGCTTAAGAGTTGTGGTTAGGTGTTAGGATTAGTGACAATATTTAGAGGTTAGTTTAAGGGTTAAGTATTAAGGTTAAGGTTAGTGCTAGGTGTTAAGATTAGGCTCAAGATTTTAGGCAAATTGAAACATTGGGTGTTTTTAGGTGTTGGGTCTCGGACTAGCATTTCCAGGACAGTGGTAAGTTATAGGTTTTAGGGTGAAAGTTAGGGTTTTGGTGTCGGGGTTAGGGTCGTTAAATGCCATGCTCCTTGCTTTTGCCACCATTCTCTTTGCTTCTTTGTTTGCGTGCTTGTAATTTTCAATAGTCTCATCACACCTGTTCAGGTCCCTCTCCTTCTTCTTTTCTCTTTTCCGCTTCTTGTACTTCTGCATTCCACCACCACATCTCTTCTTTCTTTTCAGCTTTCCCAGATGTTTCACCTAGTACTTCTTTTCCTGCGGACCTAATATTTGTGGTCAGCACCTCCCAAGTCCATTCTTGCCTCTCCTCCAACACCTTCTTCACAAACTTTTCTCTGTGTTCCATTTCATTCAGTTTCCACCAGCGTGTTTTCCGAATCCTGACCTGCCTCTGCCTTCACTTGGTTATCATTCCTGCTTTACACAACAGTAATTTGTGCTGTTTTTCCACTGCTTCTTTTGGCAGTACTTTGCAGTCCTGTATTTGCTGCAGCTCTTTTCTTCTACAGAGAATGTAGTGTAGTTGTGAGTGGCACCCTCCACTAGTGTACGTTATCCTTCTCGTTAATCTTTTCCTGAAGTAGGTGTTTACTATCGCCAAGTGGTTGGCAGCTGCAAAGTCTACAATTCCATCTCCTGCTTCATCTCTCACCCCGACTCTGTACCTACCCATTTCTTCCGGTGCATTGCTGTTTCCTTCTCCCACATGACCATTAAGATTAAAACCATTTCCAATTTCTTCCGCTTTCTGCCCTTTCCACTTCGCTTCCTGCACACACAAAACGTCTTGTAAAGCACAGTTAACTATGGTTATTGGTTAAGAAGTGGTTTAAAATGTTAGTTTGGTTAAATAAGCTTATATTGTCCCATCAAATTTTCCAGCTTATTTATTTATTTATTTATTTATTTATTTACTTACTCATACCTTTATTTATTTTACTATGATAACAAGATTTAAATGTCAATTAGTTATCAATTGTATAGCTGACCGGTTGTATTTGTAAAGTTTTTTTTTAGCTTTGGGTATTATTAAGACGCTTTTTTATTTAAAATGTTAGTTGGTTAAATAAGCTTCTATTGTTCCATCTATTTTTCCAGTTTATTTATTTAATTATTCATTCATTCATTCATTCATTCATTCATTCATCCATTCATTCATTTATTTTACTATAATACGATTTAAATGTCAATTACTCATTAATTGTGTAATCAATCAATTGTATTTTTAAAGCACTTTTAGCTTTTGGGTATTTTTAAGAAACAATTATATTCAAAGTATATTAAATGGGTTAATTAAGCTTCTGTTGTACCATCTATTTTTTATTTATATTTTAAATAATAGACCGATTTAAATGATGAAATAAAATGATTATGTAATTATTTATTATTCTAAACATTATTATTAAGTTATTTTACCTGGTGTCCTATAGAAAAATTGGTCTAAAAGCCTAAATAACCTAGTTGTTACAAAGCATGGTATACGAGTGGTGCTAAATCAAGTGGTGCTAAGTAATAGCTACTTTCCTAGCTCTGACCAGATGACTCTTGTTAGTACCGCAAGGTTTCCCGAGTCACCCGAACTGAGCCTGTGACTAAGTCTAACGCAGTTAAAATTAGATATGCCCTTTCTAGCTAAACCAGGGGTCTGGAGGTAGGTCCTCTGCAATACATCACCTGCAGATGATGTCCCTGGATGGGTAGCAACCCGGCAGATGAATTCCCTACCTGTTCTGCCTTACAAGGAGTTGGAACCCTCTGAGAAGCCATCAAGCTTCTACTAGGTTGTATACCCTGGGGTTAAGCGTGTGTCAGCAGATCCCTTCTGCACCTCACTCCTGCAGAGTAGTCTCGGGAAGTGATCAGGCTTCTACTTCCAGGCTCAGTTTGTGAGTGGCTTTGTCATACCGAGTCATTAATAGGAACAGTGTTTCTTGTTTTTCCCGTGGAGTGGAGCTCATCTTAATATGGGATTTTTTTTAAGTGTCATTATTTTTCTTAGTGTTATTTTTACTGTCAGGTTACAAGAACCAGGCTCTTTTGCTATCTTTGTGTCAGAGTGAAAGTGCACTCCTCCGGCTTCCTTGCAGCCTCGACCGCTGTCTGGATTTTGTTTGCGCCAGTGGATCATCAGAGGGGTGCCGTCGGGATTTCAGGAGAGCGTAGCAATCACAGTTATGGTGTGAGTTTGAATCTGAGCGGAAAGATTGTGAAGGCTAGTGCTTTCTCTTGTGCTTGGTCAATCCTAGAGCCTACCATAGTCGCCTACCATGGGTAACGGGGAATCAGGGTTTTATTCCTGAGAGGGAGCCTGAGAAATGGCTAGCAAATCCAAGGAAGGCAGCAGGTGTGCAAATTACCCATTCCCAGCAACCATGTCATTGATGTTGTAACTAAAACAGTTAACTTCATTAGGGCACGAGCACTGAATCACAGACAGTTTGTTGTACTTTTGGAGGAACATGAGAATGAACATAGCGACATCGGCTACCACACAGCTGTCAGATGGCTCAGCCTAGGCAAAATGCTAAAAAGAGTTTGGGACCTGAAGGCAGAGATTTGAGAGTTTTGTGAGAAGAAACGCAAAGACATCCCAGAACTCTCAGATGACGACTGGATGGCAGATTTTGCATTTGCTGTTGATGTGACTGCACTGATGAATGAACTACACACCAAATTGCAAGGCAAAGGCCTTTTTGTTCATGAAATGCACAGCCTGGTGAAGGCTTTTATGAGAAAGTTGCAGTTTCTTTCAAGCAAACTGGAGATCAACACTCTCACTCACTTGCAAACCCTGAAAGAAGTCAAAGTGATAACCTCTGCAGGTACTCATCCATGTTAGGAGCACTGCATGTTGAGTTTTCAAGGCGATTTGAAGATCTCAGAACAATTGAGGATTAAATGCACTTGATTTCCTCTCCCTTTATCTGCAGTGTGGATAATGCAGCCAGTGATGTTCAGCTGGAACTAATTGACCTTCAGTCTGATGCAGTACTAGCAGAGCACTTTAAGTCAGGATCACTGCTGAATTTTTTCTCTTCTCTCAAGGAGGATATCTTTCCAAACATGAGGAGACATGCTCAGAAGATGTTGGTTCTCTTTGGCTTTACCTACTGTTGCAACGGACCGACAACCGGTGCACATGGTGAGAAAGTCGCTCATTCTCCGACTGCCACGCAGGCACGAGGCGGACAGCCTCGCACCAACCCCAGCAGCTGGAAGGCCCGTCACGGTGGGGCAAGGCCACCGACCCAACCCCGGCTGACGATTGGGGAATCGGTCGGGAGAATTCAGCCACTCAGGCAATAGAGGAAGAGGATAAGAGGACGCTCTTCCACCCCCGCACGGATGAAGAGGAGCTCACAGAGCATGTGCGTGTTGATTCCGGCATGCATGTTATACGGACAATACAAAGGCCGATACGCTGACCTCTCTCCCTCTCTCTCTCTCTCTCTCCCTCTAGACGGTTCGAGTGCAGACAATGGCCCACGCGGGTGAACTTGCCTAAGACGGCTGGTGAAGACACGGGGAAAACCCCCACACACTCCGGGAATCCCGACATGCCTCCGAGAGCGCCACAGTGCCAGCCACACCCCCACAAAACTACTACCCCCTTCTCCTCACGCCTCACCACACTCCGTAGGAGAAAACAATAAACTTTGGATCACTTGTTCACTGAACTCAGCCTCCTGCATGTCTGTGCTGCGCCTCTTATGAGCTAAATTCCCTACACTGGTGGAGGATACGGGCATAGCAGCACAGATCCGCCCACCACTACACCAGAAAAAAAAAAGAGAGAGAGGAGAAAAATTTTTTTTAAAGATGGACCCGGCGCTGAAACACCTGCTGGAAATCAGCATCCAGCAGCAAACCATCATGCAGAGGATCGCCGAGAGCCTCCAAACCGCGACCCAGGCACTGGTTGACATGAGGGACAAGACTCCCATGGCCTCCATGCCCCTCCCTGATCTGGGGTGCGAGATCCTCTCCCCCCCTTCCCTGAGGAAGACCTCTAGGCCTACTTCGAGGTCTTTGAGGGTATTGCCCGCCGAGAGGGGTGGGACCAGGATAACTGGCCCCGCCCCCTTGGCCCCCTGCTCACCGGCGAGGCACACACGGCCTACTATACACTGGCACCAGAGGAGGCCGTCGCCTATGGGTCGATGAAGGACTGAGTCCTCGCGTGGTGTGGGCGAAACCCTCACCAAGCTGTGACGGAGTTCCATCGCTGGGCCTACCGGCCAGGGGCCCGCCCTCACGAGCAGCTGAACACCCTTGTCCGGATCACCAAAAGGTGGCTCCAGCAGAACATGCATACCGCCGCCGAGGTGGCAGAAAAGGTGGCTGTGGACCGCTTCCTGAGGGTGTTACCATGCACAAGCCATGCCAAGCCGTAGGGGTGCATGCGCCAACGACCCCTCAAGAGCGCCTAATGGCCCTCGAGCGGGCAATGGCCACCCTGGATCTCGGCCAAGATGAACACCGGCCCCCGACCCGGCCCTGGAGGACCCGCCGAACGTCCCCTGTCCGGGCGACCCCCGTGGATGAGCCCATGCCCACGGAGCCAGAGTGGGAACCTGCCAGACCGATCCAGAAACCGTGGTTAGCGGGCTACGCCCTCCATATGCCGCAACCACCGGACGCCCCCACACTGACGGTGTGGGTCAAGGGAAGCCCCGTAACCACGTTGCTGGACACCGGGAGCATGCTGACCCTTGCCCAACCATCACCGTGACCTGCATCCACGGGGACACCTGGGAAGTTCTGGCAGCCAACGTCCGCATCCGGAGTAAAGCCAGGATCTGGCCCCTCCGGATGGACGTGATCCTCCTGGTGCCCCTACTCCTTGGAAGGGACTGGCCTGGGTTTACATCAGGCCCCGCTATGGAGTCCGGAAGGATGCGCCAGTGCACGAAGAGGACCCGGGTGCAGCAGGCCTACCTGGCTCAGGACGACAGAGACACCACCACGGAAGGTAGGCATCCACGAGATACTAACCCTTTGACTTCTGTCTTCCACCAGGTGAACCGGGAGGGGAAGTTTGGACAGGAGTAGAAGGAAGATGACTGCCTCAAGCACTGCTGGGCCCAGGTGCGAGTAATAGAGGGAACTGACCAGAGCCCTAACCTGAGGCTCCCTGCCTCCTACTTCCTTGTCCAGGGTGGTCTTCTCCATCAATGGGCCTACCACCTCGGGGAGCAGGTGGATCTTCTGGTGGTACCCAAGTTGAAGACACAGACGGTAATGCATCTGGCCCACTCCCATCCCCTCGGCGGCCACCTGGGGCCACGGAACACCCTAGAGAAGTTGAGGGACCACTTTGTCTGGCCTGGAATGGACGCAGAGGTCTGGGGCTTCTGCCAGCAATGTCCTCAGTGCCAGTGCACCACCCCACAGAGGCCCCTGCCGGCGCCCCTTATCCCGCTGCCCATCATCAGCATCCCCTTTGAACGGGTGGGCATTGACCTCAAGGGGCCCCTTCCCAGGTCAGCCCGAGGCCACGAATACATCATGGTCATTGTGGACTACGCCACCCGGTACCCCGAGGCGGTACTGCTGCGAAAAGCAACCTCCCGCAACATCGCTGGGGAGCTGGTGCTCCTATTCAGTCGGGTGGGGATCCCGAAGGACATGCCGACCGACCAAGGTACGCCTTTTTTATCCAAACTAATGGCTGATCTGTGTCGACTGTTACAGGCACCTCAAGACATCGGCCTATCACCCGTAAACTAACGGGCTGTTCGAGCGCTTCAACCAGATACTCAAGCAGATGCTTTGCTGGGTAGTGGATGAGGAAGGAAGGAAGTTGGACCTCCTCCTCCCCTACGTGCTCTTTGCCATCCGGGAGTGCCCCCAGGCATCCACAGGCTAAACCCCCTTTGAGCTCCTATTCGGACGATGGCCACGGGGGCTGCTGGACGCGGCCCGCAAAGTCTGGGAAAAGCAACCATCCCTATTCTGCTCGGTCATTGAGTATGCGCAAGAAATGCAAGAGAAGATCGATTGAGTGACACCGATAGTCTAACAACACATGTGCGCCGCGCAGGAGGAACAGCAGAGGGTGTACAACCGCCCTGCACAGCCATGGGAATTCCAACTGTGGGACCAGGTCCTCCTACTAGTGACCAGCAGTGCCTGTAAATTCCTGGCCCGGTGGCAAGGCCCCTACACAGTCATTGAGCACCGAGGCCCCGTCAACTACCGCCTACAACAGCCCGGTAAGCGAATAGAACAAGGCCTTCAAGACGGCCTTCAGCAGTATCGGGTCCTCCCCTTTGGGCTACATGGGGCGACTGCCACGTTCCAGAGGCTGATGGACATCATCCTACCGCCCCACCGCATGTTTGCTGTGGCCTACCTGGACGAGGTAGTCATCCACTCCTCCACCTGGTCGAACCACCTGTTTCATCTGGGGGAGGTCCTAAAAGGGCTCCGGAAGGCCGGGCTGACAGCCAACCCCAAGAAATGCCACCTAGGGCTGACCGAGGCACAGTACCTAGGATATTGTATTCACCAAGGGATACTGAAGCCACAAGCACAAAAAATCAAAGCCGTAAAGGACTACCCTCGACCCGCGTCAAAGAAACAGGTACGTGCCTTCTTGGGGTTGGCGGGATACTATAAGAGGTTTGTGCCTAACTTCTCTGCCGTAGCCTCCCCTCTCTCAGACCTCACAAAGAAGGGCCAGTCGGACCGGGTGAAGTGGACAGCCGAGGCGGAGAGGGCCTTCCAAGCTCTGAAAGAGGCCCTCACCAGTGCACCGATACTGTGCAACCCGAACTTTACCCTCCCATTCACGGTACACACTGACACATCTGAAACCGGGCTCGGCGCTGTCCTCTCACAAACCTTCAACGGCGAAGAACACCCGGTCTTTATATCAGCCGGAAGCTGTCCCCCGCTGAGAGGAAATACGCAGCCGTGGAGCAAGAGGCCGGTAATAAAGTGGGCCATCGAGGAGCTCCAGTACGGACCATGCCCCTTACAGTGGATGGCCAAGGCCAAGGACACGAACACCAGGGTAACTGCTGGTTCCTCACCTTACAGGATTTTTCCTTTCAGGTCCAACACCAGGCAGGGGCCCCAACACGGGAATGCAGATGGGCTCTCATGGTGAGACACACTCTGGGCCTGGCACACGATGGCAGTAGGCTCGGAGCTGAGGGGGGGTACTGTCACGAGTAGACCGACAACCGGCGCACATGGTGAGAAAGTCGCTCCTTCTCCGGACAGCCTCGCACCAACCCCAGCAGCTGGAAGGCCCGTCACGGAGGGGCAGGGCCACTAACCCAACCCTGGCTGGCGATTGGGGAATTAGTCGGGAGAATTCCACCACTCAGGCAACGGAGGAAGTGGATAAGAGGACGCTCTTCCAACCATGCAAGAAAGAAGAGGAGCTCACAGAGCATCTGCGCGTTGATTCCAGCACGCATGTTATACACACAATCCGAAGGCCGATACGCTAACCTCTCTCCCTCTCTCTCTCTCTCTCTCTCTCTCTCTCTCCCTCTAGACGGTTCGAGTGCGGACGACGGCTCACGCGGGTGAACTCGCCTAAGACGGCTGGGATGACATGGGGAAACCCCCCACACACTCCGGGAATCCCAACACGCCCCCGAGAGTGCCACAGCGCCAGCCACACCCATACAAAACCGCCCACACTCACCTCACTCCTCCTCACACTCTGCAGGAGAAACAATAAACTTTGGATCACTGAACTCAGCCTCCTGCTACACTATATATGTGAACAAACATTCTCAGTGATGAAGAATGCCAAATCTAGGTATAGATCTTCTCGCACTGGTGCGCATCTCCACCTCAGACATTCAACCTGACTTTGATGTACTCATCAAAGACTAGATTTCCAACAGAGACTAGATTTCTCTCACTGAACAAGAAAAAAGAACTGAAAAACACCAAATGAGGTGGTTAGACTACAAATGTAGGCATTTAAAGGCACCAACTAGCAATGCACTGGGACATTTTCTTTGGAAGACTTTTTCTCAAAATCACAGTTCAATGAGAATCATTATTATAATATGATGTCCCTCTCTTAATATTTGGAGTACAAAGACAATGTTGTTATGTCTTTAGAAAGCCAAGAATCTCTTTCCAACAGTATATGAAACTCAAAATGTATTTTGGGGTGAATGTGACTGAAAATGATCACTAATATAATAAGTCACAAACGGTAAAAATGTTCACATTTTGTTTACCACTGTTTTGAGAAATTTGATTGAATAAATAAAAAAAAATATTCTTCTATAATCACTTCTTCATTGATTAATCATAACATAAACTCTTACCAAGCTTACCAGCTTGTTAAAACAGTGATATTTACTGCTTTTTATAAAGAAATGCAATTAATATTATGCAGAATTGAGTCTGGCCCTTTTTGTCCGACCCTTCGCAATATTTTCTGTTTCTCATGTGGCCCCATGGAAAAAATAATCGACCACCTCGTTACATTACTTCACCTAGATTCTGTGGTCTTACTCCGCTTAAATCTATTTCTGTATTAATGTGGTTCTCTGTTTTGATGCTCTGACTGGGTTAGAGTTTCTGTTTATTTAATTTTATTAGTGTTTTTTTCCTCAGCTTTACATGCTAGACTGTTATATTAATTGTTACATGTCTTTAAAAGTTAAGGACATTATATTTGTTATTGTGCAAAGACTGTTTATCAGACTTGAAGTAAGTAGGGGCCTTTTCTTTTAATAGAACTTTTTGGTAATTTTTCTTGGTAATTTTGTTGGTTAGTTCAGCTTACTGTCCGAGTTGTTTTCACATTGTGAACAACTTTTGGTCATGGTGGGAGTCACTGCTGTCTCATTAGTTTTACGGAGACTTTGGGTGTGTGTGTGTTTGGGGGTTTGTGAGAGTAAACAAAACATGCCAATGCTTTGAAGCATGTGAATTGGAACAGAGAAATGTCATTCAATTGCGAATCTGTTTTTAGAGGATTTAAATCTAACATGGTGAACAAATTATATTATAGAATTCAGGCAATTTTACTGGGGTTATCTCATACAGTGTGGCAAGGAATAATCTGGAAAGACCTTTGTAATATCACAGTCTAAAACTGGATTTAAAGAGAAGCAAATCAGTAAATGAATCACATGTAAATGAATCACATGTAAATGAATCACGTAAATCATAAATTAAAAGTAAATAATAAAAAAAGTTGCTGCAGATAAAAAGTTCGTAGTTGGATCTCGGGAGTGGGACCGCCTGTCCCAGACCCTACCTCCCTGGCACCCCCTGGATGCCCTGTTCTATGTGTCCCGTCCCTTGCACGGGCCTGTTGGATGTAAATCAGTTAAGAAATAAAACACAAGGGAGATCAGGTATAAAGGTATAAGAATCAATTAATTTAATTAAAGATAAACTGGACTGGTGGGAGAGTAATCAGTGGGTGAGAAGGGCTGACGATATGGTGTGTGACCAGGGGAAAAATCAGGGCTGGCAGGAGTATATGGAGGAGAGAACTCGGGGCTAGCAGGAGTGCAGGGATGAGAGAGGTCAGAATCAGGATCAGAATATGTCATGTCGTCATCAGCATGGTGGTCAGATGAGTAGACAGTTGAAGCAGTGACAAAGGGGTCAGTCTGTGTGGAAGCATGTACATATACCTTAGCTGGAATGATTCTGTATCTTAGGGGTGGTGGAAACCCAGAAATGTCAGAGGGAGTGCGTAGAACCTCAATCAAGAGGGCCAAATTCGCAGAAACGTGTGCAAGCTGGTAGCAAGTATTCAAGTCAAAACCCATATCCTCCGAAGGTCTACTGGTATGTAAGTTCGTCACAACCCAAGAACAGAACCCTAGTTTCAGTTCTCTAATTACCATGCTCTTTCACCTTAAGCAGCAGCAGCACACGAGTACACCTTGAGCCCCAGTCCGCCCAGGATTTATTCGACAGGCACCCAGGGCAGGCGGTTGTGGAAGTCAGGGCCAACTTTGAAGACATAGATTTAGAAGAACTGGATAGACAGCAATGGGGACATGTGAGAGTGACAGTAAGACAGCTGACAGAGGAGGGGAGGCAGGTGAGGAAGGCAGTGTTTATGCATAGATACCCCTTGAATTAATCAAAAGAATCAATGTGTACATATGTGATCATATGAAGATAGACCTAGAAAGCGGAAAGAACACAAGGGGTCTACCATCTGCATGAAGTAGCATCACTACTAAACTAACCCGTTATCAGACCCTTTTTTTTTTATCTACACCTTTATCTTGAATTCCACTATGGGATTCAGCATCGCCTCATGCATGAGGAAGAGAAGAAGTGTGATGAGCCACCCCACAGGTGTAAGTTCTAACCTAACCTCTCCCCATGGGTGGCCCTTTATGGTAGGTAAAATGCCTGGGCTGAAGACACCTGACAGCCAACAAGAAGGATAAACACTGCCAGAGGGCATGTCACACAGGACTTGTTGTAACAGTACACTGGGTTGTGTTATGTGAACAGTATGGTGTATGTTATGGGTAATGATTGAAAGCTATGTAAAATGCAATTGGGCACAAATAAAAAAAAAAAAGGGTGCTGTCGAGCACACTGTGCTGGCAGGGTGGAAATTTTTCCTCATTAGAGGTTTTTTCTCCCACCCCTGAGTACGTGATTTGATTTTTGAGAGAAAACAAAGCACCTTGTGATCCAAAAGAATACAAAACTGAGGGCCTGTTTCATCCCTATTAACTGCGACCCCAGTTAATAGAGACGAAACAGGGGAGACCTAAAAAAAATACGTTCATAACCAAGAGTAAGTGTTACCAATCAGTATATGATACAAAAGTGATTACGAAGACAAAGTTAAAGGACAGGGAAGGCACAGGGACTCCATGGCAAGATACATCTACCTTGGTCCAGCTCAGAGCAGGCCAAAGAGAGTATTGCGACCCGTTCTCCAGTTACCAATTTACCTTAAAACCCCCAGGCGGATGGCACTAGGGTGTCTGCCATCCCTTCAGATCCTCCTTAGGACTCACCCTGACAAATGCAGTGCTGAAGTAATTACAGTTAATAAACCTGAAAACGATGAATATGACCGCCTACACTACGGATATGTCAAATGAACTCTTCGGCAGTTAACAATGGATGGCCAGGGAGTGCGTCAAAACCAGTTCATTCATATATACCCACTGAATTAAGGAGCTGACATTCAACTAACAGACAGAAAACAGTATTGAGCCTGGAAGTACAAGAAAAAAGAATGTGGTAAAACAAGGAATACGGGAGGGACACACACACACACACACACACACACACACACACACACACATTGTCATTGAGGCAGTAATGCTCTGAGTCAGGTACCATGCACACACTAAAGAAAGAAGGAGCAGAAGCCACGCTAAGAGTTACATTACACTCACACACACCACACACACACACACACACACACACACACACACACACACACACACACACACACACACACAGAGAGAGGGGTAATGAGAAAACCGTGTTAAAGGTCACACACATCTACACCTAGGAGAACAAGGTTAGAAATATGAGAATATATTGAGAATATGACAATATATACAGTGCCTTGCGAAAGTATTCGGCCCCTTTGAACTGTTCGACCTTTTGCCACGTTTCAGGCCTCAAACATAAAGATATAAAACTG